>PVIW01000189.1:0-303619 GCA_004026585.1 Noctilio leporinus | reverse complement strand
GAAAAACTAACAATGGAACTTCTTTTTGACCCAGCAATTCCACTACTTGGACTATACCCAAAGAATCCTGAAACACCAATTCAGAAGAACCTATGCACACCTATGTTCATAGCGGCACTACTTACAATAGCCAAGTGCTGGAAACAGCCTAAGTGCCCATCAGTGGATGATTGGATCAAAAAAATTTGGTACATTTACATAATGGAATACTACATAGCAGAAAGGAAAATGAAACTCCTACCTTTTGCAACAACATGGATGGAACTGGAGAGTATTATGCTTAGTGAAATAAGCCAGTCAGTGAAAGACAAATACCATATGATCTCACCCAATATAGGAAACTAATGAACAAAACAAACAAACAAACCAGAACCAGAGACATGAATACAAGGAACAGACTTTCAGTGTACAGAGGGGAGGGGGAAGAAGGAGGAAAAGAAGGGAAACAGTTTAGTCAAGGGACTAGCATGGATGACCCATGGACATGGACAACATGTGGTGGGTGTTGGGCAGAGTGGGGAAGGGGAGAGCAGAGGGGGAAAAATAGGATGAATGTAATACAACAATAAAATTAAATTTTTTAAAATCATGTTTTAAGTCTCCATATGTAAAAATTGACTTATCCCTTAGAACAAAACTAAGGTAGGCTATTATTATATTGATTTTACAGATGTAGAGTCAAAGTATGGTTATTTTAATAGTATAAAACCATTAAACAAAAGAACTGGGATTTGATCTGCAGCAATCTGATATCAGAAGGTATAGCTTTAATTACTACACAACACTACACTCTTAATTTCTGAATCCAACACCCTACCTAGATACAGGCAAATTCACCCTTGACAATGGGGCTGTGCGGAAAAGAGGGCAACTAGCATTGTTTGTCTTTCTTTCTTTCAACCATGAGCATGTACAATTCACTTAATTCTATTTTTTAATCATCACAATAATTTATTTCTTGTTTTCCATAGAGGATGGCTAGAGCAGGAATGGTGTTGCTAACTCAGTAGGTTGAGGGAGGACCCTCATTTTATGGCAGAGTTTTATGAATTTAAGTCACATAAACAATAGCAGTGGTGAGCAACAGGTGAAAGTGATAAGAATATGAATATTGTGAGATTTTTGCATTGCATGACACATTAGCTGCACTTTTGGAAAATAAATTTATATTTGTATATTCTTTCAGACCGCATTACTTGACACTGGGCAAATTAATTAAAAAAATTTGTTTTTATCCTTGACAATTTTATTGCTAAAAAAAAATGTTCTGTGGAGTGACAGCAGTGTTTATCTTCAGTGTCCCCCTATCCAGAGCCCCTGGGACCGGGTGGGGTGTACTGTGGAGTCACAGTGCCCCTGTGCATGCATGCGCAAACACACACACACACACACACACACAGCCACCAAAATAACCAGCAACTGGAAACAGCACATGCTAGAATGTCCTTCCTCTCATGGAGGGCAGAATTTCACATGGTAGCCTGTGTCCTGAGATGGGGAGGTGGGGGTGGGGGCACCCAGGATGAGGTATGGGGAATGCTACTTCTCTATTTTGCTGTTTTCTAGCCTTGGGTGCAGGCAGGAGTCGAGGACCGGGGAGATTTGGGGAGACATTCACACCCACGTACACATACATCCCAGCAGCCTCCAAGATTTGGGGTTGGGGAGGGAGCCTGGAGTGTGCAAATTTAATAAATTCACCTGTTACATTTCTTGCTTTAAAAGATATGCATTTTTCCATTTGTATTGAGAAATAATAGACATATATATCACTATGTAAGCTTAAAGTAAACAGCATGATGGTTTGATTTACATATATTGTGAAATTATTACAATATATTCACCTAACATCCATATAGATACAATTAAAAGAAAAAAGGCAAAAATTCTCCTTGTTATAAGAACTCTTAGTATTTATGCTCTTAACAACTTTCCTGTATGTGGTACAGCTGTGTTAGCTATAGCACTTCTGTTGTACATTAGCCTTTTAAGGATGAATGGGAATGTGTGGCTTAGAAATTATTTAATGCTGAGAATCCTTTAAAGAACCTCTTGCCACCAAAAGAAATAGTATTATCTTTAGAGAACAGGGCAAGTATATTATATAATGGCTCTTTGGTAACTCATAATATACAGGTAAGAAAAGGACTAGCAATGAAATTCACTTGCCTTTTAAACCAGAGCATAAAGAAGGGATTAAGACCAAAACTCAAACTGCAAAACAAATACATGATAATGCCAAGAATTAACTTCACAGATATGAAGTTAAAGGGAAAGGAGTTCAATGCATGTTCATGCTAAAATGAGCGAGATCAAGGTCAAGTTCAGGTTTAATGAGCACAACTTAGTAAAGGTTTGTGCCCTAGACTCATTCCAAATAACAGTGAAATATCGCTGCAGGTACCATTTGATGTGTGTGTCCAACAACATTTTGAAAATATTAAGCTAGTAGTCACATGTATATAAAACAAATGAATGCAACTTAATACATAGTTTTATTTTATAAGCATAAAAGGAAACAGATCCTGAAAAATAAAGACAATAACATAAAGCACTGATTCTATGTTGCTGATTCTAAAGACTGCTTTTTTTTCCTTTCTTCTTTTTCTTTAACATGGAAGGAAGCTTTTCTCCACCCTGCTGAAAAGAGGGATTGTATTAGGTCCACTACAATAATTCACCAGAAGACCCAGTTGGCTTTAAGATGTTCACTATTATTGCTTGGTGAATACACTCTGATGGGAAATTCTTAGAGGCGGGATTACTGCCAATGTTCTGGCTGTTATTGACCAGTGGCCCAGAGCGATTAACAGGTAAAACCTTATAGGGAGTGCATCACTGCCTAAGTCTTGACGATAAAAGATACCATTTGATTATTCTCCCTAGTGTTTTTCAGAGTTCCACATTCCACTCTTAAGGGAGGGCTTAGGTTATGTTGTTTTCTTTTGGCTATAAAGATCTAGTGTTTTACAGCTTGCTCAAGTCAATTTTATAAATACTCTTTACTATGTGCAAGGTATTTGGGATGAGGTATTATATTAGCAAAATGCTTCAAAGAGGAATAAGATATCATCTCTGCTCTCAAAAATATGAATTAAAAAACATGTAACCATAGTACAAAGCAAAGTGAAATTCACTGTAAAGACATTGTAAGAGGGAAGCTGTAGGAGGACAGCATGTTGAAAATCCTTCAAATTTAGTGTATCACATAGGTTTGGACGCATCGAGCTGTTCAAAGCAACAGATTTCAGCTCAGGCTAATGTGAGCAGAAGGTAGATTAAATTAAAGGGTAAAGTTTCCAGGAGGGCCAAGCATGGAGGCTTTGCAGGCAAAGGTAGTGTACAAAATCTCACAACACAGAGCTGGTCTGATTAAAACACCACAAGAGATTGACACAGATTCCACAACATGTACTACCCACCCACCGAGAGTGAACATAAAGCATCATGACCCCAGAACCACATTCCGAAGTCTCTGAAAACTGGCTGCTGCTGCTGCCACTCTCACCCGAGTGGAATCCACACAGTCCCTGCCTCTCCACATCACCAGCAAGCCTGGAGTAGCCATTTCCCATTGCCACGGTCTGAGTCGTGTTCCTATACTGTAAATTCAAGTGTCTGGGGGAACAATTGTGATGTTTTCAGTTGCCCTGGTAGGCTTCAGTTCTTTATTATATGATAGGGTGGGGAATGATTCACACACACATGAAAGGTATTCAGATGCTGAAATGCCAAGATTCACTGCAACAGTTTCCCTACATCAAGCACGTTATGCTGGACACCTAGTTTAAGAGGAGGAGATCTGTAGTCACCCCACTTTGGCTTGCATGTCCTCTTTCCTTTGTTCAGTGAGATAATAGTTTTAAACACTTGCTACCATCCTGTATTCCCTTTTATCTTAGAGCATTTTTTAGTCTCTTTGGTGAGACAGAGCTGGTGCTCCTAGACTTTATTTAATTGCAGTATTTTTATTTGTGCCCAGGGTTATAAATAAGACTATATTGAAGGGAAAAATGCTTAATTAAAGGAAAAATAGTAATCTTTCTAAATTAGATGGTGGTTTGAAAGAAAAATAGATATTATTATAACCTGTATTTTCAAAGAGGCAGTTGGAGATAACGCATAGAGGTGGAGAGTTCATCTGACAACTGAAAGAAGTTTGAGATGTAAAAGTAGAGGTGATACAATCAGCTATTTGTTTCCTAACAATGAGCAATATTCAGTACAAAAATGTTTAAGAATGCAGAATGATTTTAGGAAATGGAAAAATATAATAAAGTAGGAAACTTTCCCCAAGCACTTACTAAGATAAGCCCTTACAGGGCTCTGACTCATTAATAGATACTCCTTTGATTTTCTCAGATAAAATATAAAACTTTTGGCAACTAAAAAGAACTTTAAATCAAATAATTACACAACACAAATGACTATATAGAAGGTATAAGGCATTCCCTCTGAATTTCGGACTCATATATACAAGTGTCTACTAGAAGTCTATTTAGAACCCTCAAGTACATAACACTCAACAACCCTCAACTGAAATATGTTATCTACTCACCAACCTCTGTTCTCTTTTTAACATCTCCTACTAAGTGAATGGTGCTTCCATATTCCCAGGCAACAAACCAGAAACTGGTACATCACCAGCAAGACTTCCCCCACCTAACCTACATCGAATCCATTACAACATTCCTCAAATTGTACATGGTAAATGTTTTCAATCTGTCTGCTTTTCTCTATTACCACACCCACTCCGTCCGAAGGGCTAGTCATCTCTCCCAGGAATTCAAAGCCATGAGCTCATACCTGTCTCTCTAGCTCTGGACCCGCTGCCCTCAGAACCATCGTCCATGCCCCAGTCAGAAGGTCCATCCAAAAAGCTCTTTTGGCTTATCTCTGTTGCGTAGATGTTCGCATTCTGGTGAATCTGGTTTTGAGTTCTGACTTTGCCCCTTATTAGTAAGTTGGTCTTGGGCAAGCTACTCAACTTCTTTAAGCCTATTTTCAAAATAGGAAATAATGCCTTCTTAAATGAAGATTACTCTAAAAATTAAATGGTAAAATGTATTGAAAGTATCCAGCACAATTGCCAGCATAAAGTAAACTCTTCTGTGAAATTTTCCATAATCATTTTCAAGAACTTAAGTCTTTTTGTGTAGGTTTTCCATCAGAGGAGGAATCTAATACAAAGCAGATTCTTTTTTTTTTTTCAAATTAAGAAAGAGAAAGGACAATGCATAAAACATTATTTGCATGCTCTCCAGAGTATTGTGTAACAAATGACACCCTTGGAATCTCCCAAGGGCAAAAGGGGTTGTTTACCTCTCAGTGGGAACAGAGTGTCAATGCAAAAAAAAAAAAAAAAAATTTTTTTTTAATCCACCAAGATGCATGAGGAGTGACAGCAGCAACAGCTGCAGCACCATTAAATGTTTTACAGGTATTCATTCATTTATGTATTCATCAAACATTTATTAAGCACCTAACATGTGCTCTCTGCTTCTTGCTGGGAATAGCAAGAATAGAATTCAAAGCGTACCCTTAAAGGAGCTTACAGCTAATGAGAACACTGTAAGTTAAAGTGCTTTATACGATAATAGAAATATGCACATCCTTTGAGGTCTCCATTGCAAAGGGAATGAACTAAAAAGAGTGACAAGAGTAAGTGGAAAAGGGGGTTGGGAGAAGATCCTGTGAGGCAGAGCTGCACATTGACAGAAACATCTCCTAGGTACAGAGAGGCCCTGATTGACGAGTCAGTGAGGGATCTTTTACGGTGGATGTTGCTGCTGTGTCTGGTTGTGTCAGGCTCTTGCTTTGCTCTGGGAGACCAGCCTTGGATGGGACAACATTAAGTTGAGTGTTATTGCCTTCAGACCTTGGCATCATCTGAGGTGACTCCTTGATCATTGGTCTCTCTAGAACCCAAGTTTAATTAATTCAAAAGACCTCCAGCCCCTTCTTTACCAAAATGCACAAGAGGGAGTTAACTCAGTCCTCCCTCCAGACTACTCTGTCTATCCACTTCCCCCTGGCCACATGCTCCAAAAGACGCAGTGGCTCCTGGCTTGTTGGAAGAAAAGCAGAGGCCAGGGAGGAAGAAGTGCAAGGGCCCATTTTAATCAATTGAGTTATATCCTTATGCTAACCAGGAATTTTCCAGACTCTCAGTGCCTCAGAGGAAAGGCCACAGAGGACTCTCATTCACCTCTAACTCTCTGCCTCTCTCTGTGTCTCTCTTTTTCTCTTTTTCCTCCATATCATCCCTTCATATCTCATTTCAATCACCTAAATTATTGTCCAAGAAAACTAAATTCCTCCACGCAAAACCCTGTTCTCTTCAGCCCAGTCATTGAGGTCCCTAGAGAAAAAAGGAAAAAACAAGGGTTTCCCCAATTCTAATTTTACCTCCTTCTCAATGAGACTTGCAGGTCCCCTGACTTCCTTACTAATAATAATGTCATCCAGTAGCTTAGGCAACTGGGTGCATGGCAATACCACTAGTTGAGACAGGAAATAAAGAAATCTGAAGGGAGGTAATAAGCCTTTGATTTGACCATGTTAATTTTGAGGGGTCTCTCAATTGAGGTGCATGGCAGGATGTTGGAAATATGCATCTGTCTCTTGGTAAAAAAGTCCAAGAGATAAAGACCCAGGAGACACCTCACCATGTAAATGAGTGCCAAAGTCACAAAAATTGATAAGATTGCCCAAAAGCAAGATACAGAGCAGGGAGAAAAATGGACCAAAATCGAACTTTAAAGTCCAAGATGAATGAAGAGGATCGAGTGCAAGTGAAAGAATGCATTGTCAGGGAAACAGTAGGACCAGAAAGTATGGTGCTGCAGAAGCTAAGAGATGAGAAATATTGAAAGTCAGCATATTCATCTACTGTAGATGCTGAAACTTTACCTGAAAAAAAAAAAAAAAAAAACAGGAAAAAGAAATACAGTAGTTCTTTCCCTTATAGGATTATATTCAAGGGCAGACAGATGAGTAACAAATAGGTAGTGATACAGTGATATAAACTAAAAAATTAGTTGAAGCAGGTAAAGGGTTTGGAAGTGATGAAAAAAGGGGGCAATATTTTAGATAACAGTGTTTTCAGGAAGGGCTTCTTTACAAAGAGATCCAAATGAAAAGGAGAGAGCCTTGCAAATATCTAAAAGATATTTTATGTTCTAGAGACAGAGGCACCAGCACATGCAAAGGCCATGGAACAGCACTGCCAGTTTATTGGGCAGCAGCAGATTAGCCAGTGTAGTGTTGGTGTGGTGAGTTAGGGGGAAGCAACAGGACCTGAGGCAAGAGATTTGGCCTTGGGCCAGACCATGCCAGGTCTCACTGAGAGGTCAAGTGTAATGACTGAGCAGATGATAATTGGATTCCACAATTAACAGACCATTGATGACCACCAGGAGAGCAATTCAGCCAAGTGTTGTGGAAAGAAGCCAAATAGACTGCAAGGGTTGCAGAGTGAATCACACAAGATAAAGGAGAGATAACTCTTTCAAGATGTATGTCACAAGAGAGGGGAAAGGATTGGAGTCTTTCAGCATTGTTGAGTTCAAATAGCATTTGTTTTAAAATGGGGAGAAAAGGGAGAATCATGGATAAAGGAAGGCCCTATAGATGAAGGAATGAGATGAGAAGCACAAGAAGCTTTGAAGAGGAGGAAGGACCTCTCTTTGCAGACTGCTGTGTGTATGCCAACATCATGGGGCAAAGTGAGCTATGGAACTTGTTTGCACTGGTGATGAAGGATTGTCTCTTATGGAGCAACTTCATGACTTACACAAATTCTAGAAAGTGTGATGAGTCCTGAGCAAATGCAGAGTGCTGAAACATTTTTTTTTTTTCTCATCAAAATGCAATGAGTATAGGGTTTGACAAATTCTAAAACTGATGAGCACTGAGGTATGACTGTATTTCCTTTGTTTTTGAAGTTCTGGGAAGGCACATCTTTCAAGTATGATTGACTAATAAATACTTAATATCAAAAGTATTTCAGTCAGTTATGAGTATGTCACAGAGTAGTGACCAAGAGTGTTGTTTGTCTCTGGCCCCAGACCTCCTGGATTTGACCCTACCTCTGATGCTTATCAGGTCTGTGACCTTGAGGAAGTTACTTAACCTCTCTATAACTTCTTTTTTTCAACTATAAAATGGAAATCATAGTAATTCCTACTGTTGTGGAGTGATTATAAATATTTATTAGTCACTTAGAACAAAGTCTGGCAATATGAACACTGTATTTGTTTAAAAATAAAATTCTCTTTTTGTCAGTAATAATGCCCACCATCAAATATGAATTAGCCTAATTCTCATTTTCAAAATATAAAATGTATTTACTGTTCTCATTTCACAAATTAAATAAATTAAGTGACTTTTCCAAGATTACACAGCAAGAAAGAATAGGAACTGGGATTTGAACTTGTGTTTATTTGTTCCCAAGGTGTGTGCTCCTTTAACTAAACCATGCTACACTGTGAAAGTTTATACTTGGAAAGGATACATCTGTTTGATCATTTCCAGGTAGAAAAAGTAACTATGTACTTGATGTTGTTCCCTTTTGAGTGGCTCATGGGATCTGTTTTTATATGCATCCCAGCTAGAATCAAAATCATATCACAAGGTTGCAAACCAGGTCTCCAGTCAGGTCTGTGGCTGGAGGCAGGTGAAAAGCAACCATACATTGAGGCCTCTCTCCCTCTCTGCCTGTCTCTCTTCCCCTCTTTCTAAAAATAATGAAATAAATAAATCTTTTTAAAAAATCATATCACAAATATCACACACACACACACACGTACACACACCCTCCAAATTCAGCACTGAATCACAAGTCAGATTTTGAGGTTAAGTTTAAAGTATATTAGTTTTGGTTTGGTTGTTTTAAACCTTTAATGACATTTGATACATTAACTTTCTGCCACCCTGAAGTATTATTAAAATGTCAGCTGAAATGATTGATTCATACTCACCTTTTATAAGGTTGCCCAAGCCCAAACACAGAATGCCGATGAATGATTAAAGAAAAATGTGCCATTTGCCCTACCTGCCTTAGGATTCCCTCTCTAAACAGCACAGCTCATTTTCATTCCACGTCCCTTGCTGGTGTACAGCCCTTGACAGTTGCATAGGGCTTTCCAAATGCCAGTCCAGACTGCTGGTTGATGATGTCATCACAGGTCTGCAGCAATTGGGTAAAAATAGAATAGAAACATTCCTACACATCCATTTTGCTGAGGTTTCTCTTTTGGGAAGGACTGTCTTGTTAGAGATACGAGACCCTATGATACCCAAGATCAAAACACCACACACTCCAGGGCCAGACTTGTGGATTCAACCCCCAGCCTCAACCTCTACTGGAGGGTGACCCAGGCAACTTTTAAACTGGTATCTCAACTTCCCCTCTTACAAAATGAAGGTGATAAGATTTCTTATTTATCTGAGTTTCAATAAAGCATTATTACTTTCCTTATTTCTTTAATTTCGTACTGTATTTTTCCATTATCATTTAGTACTTTTATACCCCACTCTGTCCAGCAATCATGCTGTCATCCATGCCCATGAGTCCTTTTGCCTTTTTGTTCAATCCCTACACCCCTAACCTTCCCTGTTAACTGTTCTCCTGCTCTCTCTCTATGGGTCTGTCTCTATTTTGCTTGTTAGTTCAATTTCTTCATTAGAGTCCACTTATGAGTGAAATCATATGGTACCTGTCTTTCTCTGACTGGCTTATTTCACTCAGCATATTGGTCTCCAGGCCCATCCAACTATTGCAAAGGGTGAAATTTTCTTTTTTTTAATGGCTAAATAGCATTCCATTGTGTAAATGTCCTGTAGTTATTTTATCCATTCATTGACTGATGGACACTTGGGCTGCTTCCATATCTTGGACATTATAAATAATGCTGCAATGAACACAGGGGTGCTTATGTTGTTTTGAGTTATGTTTTGGGTTCCTTTAGATATATTCCCAGAAGTGGGATAGCTGGATCAAAAGGCAGATACACTTTTAATTTTTTTGAGGTATCTCCATACTGCTTTCTACAGTGGCTGCACCAATCTGCATTCCCACTAACGTGTAAAAGGATTCTCCTTTCTCCACATCCTCACCAGCACCTGTTTTTGTTGATTTATTGATGATAGCCATTCTGACAGGTATGAGATGATATCTCATCATGGTTTTAATCTGCATTTCTCTGATGATTAGTGAAATTGAATATCTTTTCATATGTCTGTTGGCTATCTATATATATGTCCTCTTTGGTGAAGTGTCTATTTAGGTCCTTTGCACACATATTTTTTAATTAGGTTGTTTATTTGGTATTGAGTTTTATAAATTCTTTATAAATTTTTGGGGTTAATTCTTTATCAGTGAATGTGTTCTTCCATCCTGTGGACTGTTATTTTATTTCGTTGAAGGTTTCCTTTGCTGTGCAAAAACTTTTTAGTTTGATGTAGTCCCATTTGTTTATTTTTTCTTTTGTTTGCCTTGCCTGGGGCAATATATTCAATAAAATATTGCTTTGAGAAATGTTCAAGATTTTGCTGCCTGTGTTTGTTTTCTTCTATGATTTTTATTGTTTTGGATCTAACATTTAAGTCTTTAATCCATTTTGAATTTTTTCTTCTGCGTGGTATAAGAAAGTGGCCTAGTTCCATTTTTCTGCATATATCTGTTCCATTTTCCCAACACTTATTAAATAAACTATCTTTAGCCCCTTGTATGTGCTTGCTTCCTCTTTCAAATATTAATTGACTATAAAGGTATAGATTTAATTTTGGGTTCTCTATTCTGTTCCATTGATCTATGTATGTATCTATTTTTATGCTGATACCATGTTGTTTTGATTACTATGGTCTTATAGTATAGTTTCATAGTAGGTAGCATAGCTCCTTCAACTTTGTTCTTTCTCAAGATTGCTACTGCTATGCCAGGCCTTTTGTACCGCCATATAAATTTTTGAAATATTTGAAATATTTGTCCTAGTTCTTTGAAATATAACATTGGAATCTTGAAGAATTTAATTGATATCTTCAGAGCATTTCACCCCAAACTAGGAGAACATATGTACCTTTCAAGTGCACATGGAACACTTTCTAGAATAGACCACATGTTAGGTTATAAAACAAGTCTCAATAAATTTAAGATGAATAAAATCATATCAAGCATCTTCTCTGATGCTATGGAACTAGAAATCAACCACATGAAGAACACTGAAAAATACACAAAGACATGGAAGCTAAATAACATATTATTAAACAATAAATGAGTCACCAGTGAGATCAAGGGAGAAATCAAATATACCCTGGAAATAAAAATAAGAACACAACAATCCAAAATCTGTGGGACACAGGGAAAGCAATCCTAAGAGAGAAACTCCTAGCATTACAGGACTATCTTTAAAAACAAACAAACAAAACTGAAATAAATAATGTAACTTTACACTTAAAGGAACTTGGAAAAGAACAGCAAACATAACCCAAAGTGAGTAGAAAAAAGGAAATAATAAAAACCAGAGCAGAAATAAACAAAATAGCCTAAAAAAAATGATACAAAGGGTTGGTGAATCCATGAGCTAGTTCTTTGAAAAGGTAAGTTTCAACTACAATTTCTTTGTGAGAATTCACTAAGTGCATGCATTTAGAATATGCCTGGCACATAGTATACAAAACACATAACCAAATAGTATCATCATGACATTTTGTTATTTCTACCTCCTGCATTTGAAAAATAGCCTTTACTTTTATAAATAATAGTATCACTAGTACGGGGGTTGTTATAGATGTTGGTTTTATTTTGGAGTACTTTTGGTATGTTTCTATTGTTTGTTGTCTTCATATTCTTAGTTGGCAACATAAAAAATGTAAAAGATATCACTAGCACATGGTGGTTGTTGATTCTTTTTCATTTTTGTCTCCTGTTATGGTGTTAATACCCTTACTTGATAAAATGTTTACAAATCCATGTCAGTCCCCAAATTAATGTTTAAAATTTGTTGGCCCATGAAACCCCCAAATTTAGGTATTACTATCACCCTTAGGAATTTTCTCAATAAAATAGCTGCGCCACTAGCTCATGTGCAGCTGCAAATTGTAGGACATTCCATTTTAATTCCAGCAAGTGGGATAAAGGAATACTATAAAGGCAGCTAGTGTAACTCCTGGGACACTTTTGCCAACCCACCTAATTAAAGGCTACAGTGATTACTCAGGCAAGGCAGAAAGATTATCCTCTGCTAAAGTAATGAAACTAGTTTTATAATTCAAGCATTTGGAGATGTAAGAGGGCAGTGTATCCATTGCTTTAAAAAATGTCTCATGTAGTTGACCCAAGATTTTTCCTTCAAAAAACATCAGTATCATTGAATAAACTTTATATATATATACACACACACACACACACTTACCTTGAGCCTTACTTTTCTTAAAATCTTAGACTTCTGCAAATATGTACTTAGACTACTATGATTACTATTCTGGGATGTCTGTTAAACAGCATTTTTGACAGTAAGTTCTTCAAAACAGTATTCGCCTGCAGACTGTATTAGTTTCCCGGAGCTGCCATAACAGAGTGGTTTAAACAACAAATATCTGTTTTCTCACAATTTCAAAGGCTAGAAATGTGTGAGTGAAGTATCATCAGGGCCATACTCCCTCTGGAGTTCCTGGGGAGAATTTGGTCCAGGCCTTTCTCCTAATTTCCCAGTGTACACCCAGCATCTTGGGGCAGCACAGCACATCCTCAAGTAGGATTCTCGGTATTCATGTCCATCTCTAAGTCCTTTTATAAGGACCCCTGTCATATTGGATTAGGATCCCAGCTTTCTCCAGTATGACCTCATCTTAACTAATTGCATCTGCAATAGCCCTAATTCCAAATAAGGTACCATTCTGACGCACTGGGACTAAATGTTGCTAGGGGCTAAATGTTTGCATCCTCCCAAAATTCACATGTTGAAACCTAATCTCTAATGTGATAGTATTTGCAAATGGACTTTTTGGAGGGTGATTAGGTCATGCTTGTGGAGCCCTCAGGAATGGGATTCCTGCCCTTATACAAAAAAGTTCAAAGAAGTCCCTTGTCCCTTCCACCAGGTGAGCCCCAGGTTGGCCATCTATGAACTAGAAAGCAGGTCCTCACTAGACACCAAGTCTGCCAATGACTTTATCTTGGAGTCCCAGCCTCCAGAACTGAGAGAAATGAATCTTGTTCAAGTCATCCAGTCTATGGTATTGTTTCATTATAGAAGTGGGAACTTAAACAGGGCTTCAATATATGAAATGAGTGGTAGGGGATACAATTCAGCTCATAACAAATACTCTTCCATAAAATAGTGCTAAGGCTAACAAATTGGCAAAGTTGCCCAGCTCCACCCACGTCCATAAGGCAGAGCAGCTTCTTGACAATATTGAGTCTATGCATAATAAACTTTGTGCAATAAGAAAATTTATAAAACCCAGTGCATCTCAAATTGAGGAGACTTGGGAATCTATTTTCCTAAGTGACATTCATTTACATGAAATGCCCCTCAGAAAACACAGACAGATTTCAAGCAGGACAGCAACCCAAGGCTAAAACCATGGTCAAGGTCGGTGACAACTGTGAAAACAGATTCCAGGCAAAGCAGTAAGCCTGCAACAGTCCACAACCCACTGGCCTCTTGTCTCTTTGGGAGAAGAGGAGGAGAGCTGCACATCCTGGACATAGAAGCTCTTTGTGGCGATGATGACAGACCCAAAATCAAGGGGCCAAAAGGAGGAGGGGAAACAGGATGCTGACATTCCGCCAAAGCTCTCAAATGAGGTCATGCACTTGAGTGCACAGACGATCGCTGATAAACAGCAGTGCAGGAAGAATGGGGAGGAAACAATAGAGCCTGGTGACAGCTGTTTTATGCATGGGAAGAAAAAAAGAGAGTGAGGGGAAGCACGGGGTGGCGCGCGGCATTGGGGCTGCAGATAGTCAGATCCACAGCTGGCTGTCTTGAGGGCCTAATCCCACTCTGCACATCCCCTGCTCAACCGGCACAAGAGAGAAGTCACCGTGCAGGGGTTGATGCGCTTTCCTTTTCCAGCAGATGCTGCTTTATTGGAAGCCTGACTTCGCGATTAACTTTGGCTTATTTTTTGCCATATGTCTTCCCCAAAGCCGCTTTAGTTCCCGGGGCAGGCTGAGACCCCTGTGATTTCATTAATCCAGTACTGCTCCTGCTCTCTGCAGCTGGTTCACCACTGAGTCTACATTTGGCATTTTGCTTCGCTCCTTCAGCCTGGCTAGAACAATAGCTGGACGATTTATCTCCACAGGCTCATTAGCAATTTAGCCCGTAAACCCATATTAGATACTGCAGAGCCACAGTCTTCATTCAGCGCTGAAAGGAAAATGTGCTAAGTATGACAACACCTGTGGAAATCTTTTCAAGGTCTGATATAAAAAGGAGAGAAATGAACAATTGTAGTGCAGAGAGGAGCAGGGTGGCCAACCAGGGGCATTTAATTGGAAAGCAACTAGCCTCAGGTATGTGAAGATGTGGGAAGTGATACCTGAATTTTGATGAGAAACAAATCTTGAATAAAACATTTGAAAACAGGGAAAGAGCACAAAGTCTGTTGTTGTTTTTTTTTTTTTTAAAGGAAACCCACTCAACTGAGTTCACACAAAAGACAATGTCATTTAGGAATAAAAGGCAATTGGCCCTGGCCAGGTGGCTTAGTTGGTTGGGGTGTCGCCCCACACACCAAAAGGCTGCTGGCTCAATTCCCAGTCAGGGCATATTCCTAGCTTGGTCCAATCCTGGGACAAGTATGGGAGGCAATCAGTCAATGCTGTTCTATCACACTCATATTCTCTCTCTCTCTCTCTCTCTCTCTCTCTCTCTCTCTCTCTCTCTCTCTCTCTCTCTCACCAATGAACATATCTTAGGGTGAGGATTAAAAAAGAAGCAATTGACATCCTCTGGTTAAAAATGAGTCTCAAAGCTTCAAAAGCCAATATCCAGAGCTTTCAATTATAGCTTCTAAAATTCCAAACAGGCCCTTCCCCACATGAAACAATTGCTTAACAGGTGAAATGATTAGCTGAATAGCAAGATCAGAGATTGAGATGCCAATGTTATGTTAGTGTCATGAAACTCAAACAATCAATGTCTGTAAAATAAACCCATGCTCCCATTTGGCCATTATTTGAAGCCATAAAAGATGATCCATTTTCCTCCCTGTTATCACACACCAAAGAACTGGGGTATGCACACACACACACACACATACACACACAAATACAACTAGAGTGTTTGCTTCTCCTTTTAGAAAGCAGAGCTGAAACCTTTGCACTTGAGACTTCTTGCCAAAGGCATTCCTGTTTCCCAGCCTTCTCTCTCCATTCCATCTTGGAGGCATGGAATGAAATAAAGATCAGCATATTGAGAAAAACTGTGGGAAAATATGACTTTGTTTTCCTGGTGAGATATTGAAACCCAACAAGACGGTTAGATGGTTAGATAAAATGCAATTGTTCTTCAGTCAGCAGCATAGCGTCAATTCTGCCTTGGAAACCAAAGTAAAGGACTATAGAAAGCTCTGAGACCAGGAAAGAAAACAAAACACAGGAGGGTAGTTAGTGATACCCCACAGTGGTCTGGGTGTTCTTTAAAACCGCATCATTATGACAGGCACCCTGCAGGGCTTTTTCTAAGCAATTCCTTTAAATGCCCTCAGAGTGAAAACATATTGTAAGTTCAAGGAAGAATGAATTTCTGAGATGGAATATGCAACATCTCTGGGAATTATGAAACCAGAGGGTGGTGAGGCAGGGCATTTTGATGCTGCAAATTAGAATTGCTACAAGAGATAAAATATGGTGGGAATCCAACCTTGTTTTGGCAAAGTTTGCAATATTTTGCAAAATGTTCACAAGCAAAAAAATAAAATCAAAGCATTTTATTTCCAACAGTTTTTTCTTCCCCACCCCAATCCCATCTTTTTTATTGTTATTTCCACTGATAAATCAGTTTAACAACTCTGTAGAAGCCCTGAGATAGTTAATTTCTATTCAATTGTATTTTATTTTGCAGTTGAGACTAAAGATAAGATGGTTGTGCCATGGCCCCTTTGCTGCCTTTCCAGGGTCAGTATATCCTCTGAACATCAAGTAACCCAATGTTCTCAGTCTTGACTGAACACATTGGTGTTACCTTGAGATGTTTTCTTTTTTTAATTCCTGATGCTTGGATACTCCCTTTCCAGAGATTCTGATTTACAATTTGTCTGGGCTTCAACATTTTTTAAAGCTCCTAGGTAATTCTAACTTGCAGCCATGGCTCAGAAAACCATTGTGAAACTAACCCATAGCATTTGGGTTTATTGTTTTTCAAATTGTTTTCTCTAATATCCTTTCTTTCCCTGCCCTTCCCCATGGGCCTCTCTCCTGAACCACCATTGACGGATATTGTAAATCCTAGTTGTAACCTAGTGAATGGACCTGATGCTCTTTTCTGCTGGAAGATGAATTAAACAGCCCCCTTTCCTTAACATCTGACTTTTCAATAACATATATATATATATTTTTTTTTTCATATATTTTTCAAAGTAGTATTTTCCTTTTCTTCAGATAAATACCTAGAAGTATAATTGCTGGGTCATATGGTCCACATCTTCTCCAGGAAGACTCTACCTCTTTCCACTCCTAGGTCCTCCCTCCATACACCATATTCCAAATTAGATTTCCTCAGTCTTGAGAAGAAGCCATTGGTGTAAGCCAGATGAGAAGTGATGCTCTTAGCCTTCTGAGTTTCTCAAATTTCCAGGGGAGACATGAAGTCTAGTTTCAGGCATGGGTTATCCTGAATTGTCCAAATGAGTTTCCTTTCCTATAGCTCACCACCAGAGTTGTAGTCCTACCAATACCTTCAGCTAGAGACTCTAATAAGTTAACTAGGCAACTTATCTCAAGAGTGGGTTTTTTGTCCCTTTCCACTCCCTACACACACCAGTGTAGTTTCTGTTAGGAATCTCAAATTTAAATAACCTCAGAAGTCAGAGAGATACATGTGTGTAAGACAACAGAGAAGGTTGGTGATTTAATTCATTTAATGCTATTCCATGCTGTATTAATCAGTTTTCTCCGGAGAAACAGAACCAGCAAGATATTAATATATATATATTTCCATATATGTGTAGAAATATATATGCATATATATGTAAATATACACTAATTTATTATGAGAAATTGGCTCACAAATTTATGGAGGCTGAGAAGTTCCATGATCTGCTGTCTACAATCTGGAAACCCAAAAAAGTCAGTGTAATTCAGTACAAATCCAAAGGCCTAAACATGGAGTTGCAATGGTTTAAATCCCCATCCAAGGGCTCGGCTAAAGAGGATGAGATGAGGTGTTTTAACTCCAGCAGAAGGCAAGAAACACAAAAGATAAATTCTTCCTCCCTGCACCTTTTGTCTTACTGCAGCCCTCAGTGAACTGGATGATGCCCATCTACATGGGGGAAGGCAGTTTACTTTACTGAGTCTGCTAATTCAAATGCTAATCTCATCCAGAAACATCTCACAGACACACCCAGAAGTGATGTTTAACCTGACATCCATGGCCAGTCAAATGGACATACATTACAAATCATAACAAATACTAAAGGCATCAAATGTAAAAATTATAAAAATTACTGTGACAACCAAATGAAATACATTTGAGGATTTAAGTCAGCCTACTGGTTCCAGTTTTTGAACTCAGGTCTAAATTGACATTGAGAGAAGAATATTTCTTTATTCTGTTTTCAAGGCATATGTCCTTGCTTAGCAGTTATTATTAAGCCAAAAAAGATGTACTATTCTTTGCTGCTCTATCTGAATCATCATTACCACTAAATGGATACACCCTCTGTCTCCCTACTCAACAGTGCTGTATTAATTCTTACATTTCTACTTTTAATCAAGCTGCTCTCTTTTACCCACACCACCCTTCCCTCTGTCTCTTCACCTGGCTGATGTCCATTTATGCCTTAAATCTCAGCTGAGGTGGATTTATCAAGGGGGCCTTCTCTACTCACCACTCAAGTTAGTCTGGACTTCCTTAGGCATTCCATAGCACTCTGGATTCATTCATTCATTATTAACCCTTAATAATTTTAAATATCTTTTCTAGGCACACTGACCAGGTTGGAAAAGATTTATATTATATATAAGTCAGATAATGTACATTAGTGAGGCCGTTTAACAAAATGAACTTTTAAACACTACTGGTAGAAGTAGAGATCTACATCATATATAATTGCATGGAAATTGAACACCTAAGTATCAATCCTAAAGAAACTATTTCACATGTGTACGAAAAGATATTGCTGATATTGTACACAGCAGTGTACATTTTATAATCTTATGTCATTAAGGAAATGGATAATTAAGTTGTATTAACTCTATTTTCATCAAATGGACTCCTATGCAACAATAAAAGTGAAGATATTACAACTACATCTATCAATGGATGAATCTCATACACATAATTCTAAGAGAAAAATATTCCAGCCATAGAAGGCCACCTGCAGCCTGATATAGTTTATGTAAAGTTTTGAAATACTTAAACAAAATTATACCTTGTTTAGGGAACATAGAGTGTGTGGTCTTAGCTTGCTCCAGCTGCTGTAACATGGACCATGAACTGGATGGCTTAAACAACAGAAATGTGTCTCACACTTATGGAGGCTGTAAAAAAAAGATCAAAGTGTCAGCATGGTTGGTTCCTTCAGAGGGCTCTGAGAAAGACTGTCCCATGCCTCTCTCCTAGCTTCTAGTGATTTTGTAGGTAATCTTCAGTGCTTCCTGGTCTGCAGGTGCATCACCCTGCTCTCTGCTGCCACCCTCACGTAGCGTTCTCCCTGTGTGCATGCCTGTCTGTGTCCAAATCTCCCCTTTCCATAAAGACACCTACCCTAATGATCTCTTCTGATAATTTGCGAATGTAGTCACATGGACTTAAACATGTTTCAGGGGACACAACCCAAACATAAATACATAAAGAAATGCATGATAATGATAAATGCTAAATTAAGGAAAGTGCTTACTTTAGGAGAAAAGGAGGGATATGTTTTCAACAAGGGGTTAACTGCTATTTCAATTGCCATGGGACTATTTTATTTCTTAAATTGATCATGAATACATGAATGTTCACTCCATTATTCATTATACTTCCCCTTATGTCTAAAATCTTTTGTGATAATTATCAAATACATATCATTTGATAATTAAAATTTCTTCTCCTATGTTGGTCTTCAAATTATACCATGAAATATATGAGCGCAGAGTCTCTCTATCACAAGTTTAGCACAATGCTTGGCACATTGCAGGCATCTAATAAATCCCTGAATTGATGAATGAGATAGACATTATTACACTACTTGCAGGTGAAGAAATTGAGATGTAAATGAGGAAACTGAGGCATGATCACATCATTTTATGGACAATCAGTGGCGTCAAGGCTTGAACTCAAGTACCCTGACCTTCCAAATATCACTATCCCCTTTTCTTGGTGAGTAGGTAGGTAACTGAGGGCTTCCCAAATCCAGAGTTATTGGTTCTTTTTGTCATCATTGGATACTCAATACTTAATTGGGCAGAGATACTCAGACATTAACAGGCCTCAGCACTTTTAACAACAAAGGCACTAGTTAAGAATTTAGAGACCAGCATATGTGGAGATCCATATCCACCAAAATTGCCTGGATGCGGGTGGGTAGCCTTGAAGAATTACAGTGGTCACATCTTCTTTATGGCAAAAGTAAATGAATAAGGACTGGAAGAATCTAGAGGGGGGAAAAAGCAAATGATATAGCACATCTCTGAGGTTAAGGATATCTAGGAGGTCTGCCTGTGTTCCCTAATATCTGCCCTTATTTGGGAAATGTCTCTTCATCCACAGAAATGGATCTTTCCATTAGTTTATACCATGTGTCCCAGCCCCTCACATCGTAGTTGGTTGGACCAGAGACAATTATCAGACCAAAGCTTATGAATCACTTGTGGATGAAAAACAGGGACTGAGAAGTTTAATCAGTCTCTGCAGCTGAAGGTTAGGGTGAGGGGAGAGAGAGAGAGAAAGAGGGAGGGGAGGGAGAGAGAGAGAGAGAGAGAGAGAGAGAGAGAGAGAGAGAGAGAGAGAGAAGAGAATCACGAGAAGCAAAAATAGATAAGGAATTTAAAAATAGAGGGCCAAAGACTTTCCAGGCACTCTTTCCAAATCCTCCCTGAGGGCCATCTGTCCTTGGGCTCTGTGAAAGATCTCCTATATTCTTAAAATAAAAGTCCATTTTACTTAAGTGAGGTCAAGTTAGTTCATGTTATTTGTAACCAAAAGACCTGACTAGTATAGCTTGGCAGATGGTGAGGACCTTTAAAGCGCAGAAGAGAAAAGAATGAATTTCTCAGCCTAACAGTTGGCAGAAATAAGGCACCTGGTCACATTCTTCCAGCCTCACCCACCTGCTACCTTTCTATGCCACTCAGCAGACATATTTCCACTTTTTCAATCTGGAATGGGAAACAAATAAAAGACACAAAATGTTCTAAATTGCTAGCATGAGCCAAATGGAGCTGGACAGCCTCCAGCTACCCACTCAGCCACCTTCTAGCAGTTGTCTCCCAGCTAAATTGGAACAATTGAGCCAATAAGAATTCAGCTTTGGGAGCACACAGGAGCCAATCTCAGGGCCAGGGAGGTGGGACACTGATGCAGTCATGGGACTGGGAAAAGTTTTCAAGGCTGAGAAGTCTGAGTGACCAAGGTAAGAACTGACAAACAGAGAAACTAGAGTAGGTAAAAGACCAAAGACCTTCTTTAACCTCTTTAAGGATCATATTAATCACATTGAATGGGCCAGGAATCGTTTGCAGGCAAGAAGTAGAAAAAAAAAACCCAAAAAACAAAAAAACTCATTTACTGGAATATGTCCATGTCTACCCATTGCTCCACATTGGCTACATGCTTGGTGAGCAGCAGCATCTTTAATGAGTTACACAGAACTAACCTGTATCCAGACCACGAATGCAAATAACCATGTCTTTTTTCAACTTTGTGTCACCAGTAAGAAATACGGTGTCTAGTAAATGTTGGCATTCAACACATACTTGATGAAAAGAGTGAGTTGAATGTGCTGTCAAGATGATTGTGTTGGGTCTGAAAGCTGGGATATCCTCTTGATTATTGCAACCAGAGGTGAAGGTCTAATGTTAATGTACAAAACCATGTTTCTGTCAAAATAAAAAAATAAGTAAAAATCAGAAAGCTACTTTTCTACAAAAAAAAAAAAAAAAGAAGAAGTTCAAAAACAGTGTCTCCTACACTATAGCATAACTGTGAAGGCAAAACATAGATAGAAGCCTAAAGCATTCAGATTATAAAGAGACAGAGCTTCCGCTTCAAGTACAGTAAGGTGTGAAGTGCTCCCTACATAACTGGATGGGTTTCTCCACCATGCAGCCCGCCTATGTTCCTTTCCACACTGCCACCATGCCCATCAGCATTAAACATTTTCATCCTTTGATGAAGGGGGCTTGTGAGTATGCCAGAAGGATTTAGAAAATAAAGGAATGCCCACTCGGGATAGTTCAGCAAAGCCTCACTCCTGAGATGAGAAGTGAACACCCCTCTAATGACAGGTGTGCAGGACACCATTACTAACAGGAGCCCCACCAGTCATCAGGGACGTCGTGAAAGGCTGATGTGGATTTCTAGCTCCGATGATGGGCAGCGTCTCCCAAATGCTGCTGAGTGTCCTGCAGGATTGACCTGGCTTCCATGAGGGCCCAAAGCACTGGGGGTCAGTGATCTTTTGTTGCTGATACTTTCCTCTGCCTGCCATTCCATTAGGGGTGGCCCCCACCCCAGCTCCTCCTCCAAGCCTATGCCCATTCCACTTCCCACTTCTCTGCACATCTCGGTGATCTCACTTCAAACCCCCAAGGGGACGATCATCTGGGTCTTCTTGTTTCTCTGTCTAGTATGAGATGCCAGCACAATCCTTAGGCCCTGCATGCTTGAGGGCCACCTTAGGGATTCTCACATCCTCTCCTTTTTTAATGAATCTCTTCTAACTCAGAAATGTTGCCTTTCAAAACTTATTTCTGCTTTAGACTCTAAAAACCTATTAGGGAAAATAAAACAAAACCTTCAACTGCGCTTCTTCTCCCTTGTATCTCTGCTGCAACAATTCTCATTCTTTTCAAAGTAGTAAGGATGCCTCCAACAGTCTAAGGAATATGTTACTCACCTTCAAGGAAGTGATGGAAACAAAAGGATACATTTCTTGGCATTGCTTTTATGTAGCACATTAACAGGAATATGGCAACCAGCATTTTGCAAAGCCTTTTGGAGGAAGAACACTTAGCAATATTATTTTTAAAGACTGTACCTGAAGGGAACTAACAGCAGGCCATAAATAGGGAATTTTAAAAGCTGATAGTCCTTTCTAATTTCTTAGCCAACAGCTAAGAGATCCCCGAATCCTGTTCCCACTCCCCCCACAACTAAGCTTCTGATGATAGAGGCTCAACAGAGAGTCCACCCAAATGAAACCTTATAGGCACTATTTAGGCTTTTGCTCCTTTTTTTTTTTTTTTTTTTTTGGTCTTCTACCCTGGCGAACTCAACTAGTATGTGTGAGACCTGCAAAATGCTGCACCCTTTCAGGCTAGGGTCAAGACTGCAGTTCCCATCCTCACCTTTGGCTCCTTAAAAAATAATATGGTTGATAACCCAGGGATTCCCCTAGTGTGAGGTGGAAGGAAGAAAAATAAAAAGAGGCAAAGAGAAGAGATAAGAAGAAAGGGAGAAGATAACTTTAACCCTATTTTCTCCTTCAGTTCAGCTACACCTTTATCAGAGAAACCCCCCTGCATGTGGCTAGAAGACTTTATGTTATCCTGTATCCAATCAAAGTTCCTTTTCATTAGACTTGCACTGTCCAATATGGCAGTAACTAGTCACATGTGGCTGTTTAAATTTGAATTTCAATTAATTATAATCAAATTAAAAATTCAATGCCTCACTCACTCCAGCTAAGCTACATTTCAGGAGGTCAAGAGCCTGTGTGACTAATGATTGCTCTTTGGACAATGTAGACATAGAACATTTCCATCACTGCAGAAAGTTCTAATAAACTTTCTAATAAAAAGTTTCTAATAAACTTTTTAGAGCAATGGAGAGAAGGGGGCAAGGCTAGAGCTCCTTAGAGCTTAGTAAGTATGACCAATAAAAGTGACATCACAAAGCAGACTCAGATAGTGGAAGGAAGAGTGGTGGTGATAGTAATAGCTTACCATTTATTAAGCACATACCCAGGTAGGTACAGGACTTATTTCTGTTTTACAGAAGGAAACAGGAAAACCATATAGTATTCTCAAGCTCATACAGCTATGAGTGGTGGAGCCCAGTCTCAAGCCAGGAAGTTGAGTGTTATGAGTTCATCTTCTCAATCACTCTGTGGGATAGAGAAAAGGACCCCCAAACCCTGAAAGAAGAGTTACCCATACCAGAAAGCTGCAGCATAATCCAATGATGTTTGAAAAATGAGTAAGGCTGTGCTTTTGCAAACACTGGCTACAGCTTTCCATCAGCTACTCGGAGGGAAGGATTGAGATATTGGTTCTAGATTCAGCAGTGTGTCCTTTGTCATATTTTTTATGTTAGTATATTACAAAATTCATGTTCATTATTATTCCATCATCTTTAATGATTCTTTAGTTGTCATTCTAGGTTATAAGCTCCGTGGAGGTGGGGGGAGGGGTCATGTTATCTTTCATATGACTGTAATGCCAACGTTTAACACGACTATTTAAAATAGTATAAGGTATGTAGCAGACTTTCAATATATAATCTTGTGTCAACAATGGAGAAATAAATAAAAAATAATCTCTCCCATGTTGTTATCCAATGATATGCAGACTGGTGGGATTTACCTGATTGTTAGAGTCAGGACTATAGGGCTACAGATACTCAGTACTGTGTCAGAATGTCTCCCACAATGGGATGTCTTGATTTTGCAGCTGAGCTTGCATTCCCCTTTCCTATGATGCAGAACCCCAATTTCCATCAGGGAATGACTCTTTCCCCATTGTATACAATCTTGGCATCCTTGTCAGTCAAGGAGATGTGCCTTCCTCTAGCCACGTAGAAGCCAAGGTAGACCAAACCCGCCTCCCCTCCAGCCTGAGACTGCTGAATGGAGCAGCAAAGGTGGAGACACTCAGCCGGAGCAGGTTCACTCCAGCTGCAATACCCGTAAGGCTGACCTTTGAAGCTTTCCTGCCTTTTCTGAGTCTGTTTTCTTAGGTATTTCTTCAGTCCTGTGAGCACCCTGCATCTTTCCCGAACAAAACAAAGCCAAACAAAACACAAGTGTGCTTGATTAAGTTAGCCAAGTTGGTTTTTATTTCTTTCAGCCAAAAAACAAATAAGTAAGCCAGTTCACCAAGGAGGCTTTTCCCTCTGTGCCTGTGCGCAGCGCCTCACCACCATCATCTCGCGCAGGGCTGGCTACCTCATTTGCGGGCCCAGTGCAAGAAGAAAGTGTGGGCTCCTTATACAGAACAGGAGGGAATGGTTATTAAAATACAAAAAATAAGGCTTTTAATTCTGTGGGCTGTTTCTCACCTCATCATCATGGAATTTCTTTTTCATTTAACATCATTCTAAGTTTAAAAAATTAAAATTTAAAATTTAAAATTGTCAGCACCCACCCATTGAACCATACCATCCAGGGCTGTATTATTTCTTATAACTGCACATGAATCTACAATTATTTCAAAATAAAAAGTTTAATGTGAAAATTTAATAAAGAATGTTTAAAGTTTAACTCCAACCATTTGTGATAAATAATAATGCCAAATACTAAATAATAACTAAATGCTATGTCCTTTCATGAACAACTTGAGGATGTACCTGGGTCTCATAGTGCATACTATTCCTGATTGATTAGATTATTATTATTAATTTTATATTATTAGTCTTTTCTCTTCAAAGGCTTTTCCTGACATAGGCTATTTGGCAACACTCTTCCAAAAACACAAAATGTCACAGTCCCAGAATACACATAATGAGGTGACATCAGTGTCACAGGTAACCAATAATGTTTACACTCTTTTGAATTCAAAGAGGTTATGAGCCCCAGTCAGAACCTGTAGACAGTGTGGTTTTATCTCTTCAGGATGACTCAGTTCAGGAAAAGAGACATTTTTAAAAGAATGTCCATTGGAAATAAAACCACCCAAAGAAGACCATTAAGGCCATTTGGGGCTATTAGAGCTCATCCTGGAAAAAACAGAGGCATATAATGATTTAAATTGACCAGCTTCATCATAAATTATACGAGTAGTTCAATGATGGTGCCAACTTCTCTTAGTAAATACTGGCCTCAACTCAGCATCTGTACTAATTACCATGAGAGAAGAATTATTTTTGCCTTGGTCAGTATGTTCTCTGTAAAGGTGTATTAGAATGTAACTTTAAGGAATGAGGGAAATTAAAAAAAAAGGATAAAGACATTAAAATTCACAATAAAGATAATGTACTGGCTTCAAAGAAGTTCCAATTGGGGAAGTTCTTTGTTCTACTGAATTCCCAGTGGGTCAAAGTTGACCCCATTTGGAGTTAAAGCTAAACACTTTGAGCAAGAACCAGAATATTTTCAATGGTAGATGTGAACTGCTTTTTCACAGATATGATTGCCTTGTAAATAAGCATGAAACAGAAGTAATGCATATTATTAAAATTATTAGGAATGTGGACACATGAACAAACAATATCAGTACACCACCACTTCAGGCATTTATCCTAATTTCGGCTTTATTCTAGCATTTGGAACAAAATAAAGGTAGTTGGGCAAATATGAACTTCTTAATCACTTTAAAAAATTCTTCCCAAGAGAAAAAAAATTGCAACTTTGGTTTCACTTACGTACCTATTCATCCTTTAAAATAAAACTATTCTATGTAAGCACTACACTAGCTATGTAGTATATCTTGTGGATAAAGCCATGAAGAATAATTATAGCAGCAAAAGTTTATCTAGTTTACATAGGTACTAGGACCTATTACAACAAATATTAAATCATGTAGGTTTTTGAATAGCCCTGTGAGGTAAGTATCACTATCTGCCTTGCTATCTTCATCGAGATGCATCCAGAAACGTGTAAATTCTCCATAAGGAACATCATCTTTGCTCTGTGGTAAAGAGCAAAGCTGTAAAGCTTGCCCGGCAAATGGGGTGTCAATTTCCTAGCTGCTTCTTGTGGGCATTAAAAAAAATTCTTGCTATTAGTATTTTATATTTCTTGCTGCTGCTATTTCCACTGAAAGCAATTTTATTAATGTGAGGATTCAAAAGGACAGCGTGAAAGGAAAATTAAATGATCCTTTCATATTACAAAAAACATTCATGTGGGAACTGATGGTGAGAGTTCAATCTTTGCTCATTTCATCCCAAAAGCCTAATTAACACTGGCTTGCAATCAAAGCTGTTATCCTAGTGGCTACTTCCTTCACAGACCTGCCACCACAGCACTTCTGACCCTACTTTTTGTTTTCAAGTCCATGCAATAGAGCTTTTCTAAAATGTCCCTTTTTCCCTTATAAGAATGAAGCTAGTGGTATTAGCCGTCTTCCCCAACCGCTTTTCTTTGAGATTCCTTTTAATACATTTTTTTCCTAGGGATCTCTCTGGAATGAGAGGACTTTTTCTATTTCGCAAAGGCCTATTTTCACACTAGAAAAAAAATGGAATTTGGAACTCAGTCAAGAGGAGGCTCTCTGACAGGAAAATGATTTGAAAACACTTTGTTTAGGATTGCAATCCCCTGTCCTACTGTGAACATGGGATTACTCCCCAGAACACAATCAAGGGGCCCTGCAAGAAAGTGGAAGGATGCAGGCCTCAGAGGTTGATGGATTTGGTTGAACATTTCAGCTCCTTCACTTCCTAGCTCAGTCACCTTGGGCAAGGTGGCTGAGTCTCAGTTTCCTCATCTATAAAATAGAGAAAATGACATGTACTTTGCAATGTTGTTTTAAAGGTTTGTGGGCAACAGAACAGTGTCTACAGCCAAGTATGTCTTTTTCTTTCTTTTGCAGGGGGAATGTTATGGGTGGGGACCAAAGCCAAGGTGTGAGGGCAACAAATAGAGCGTTAAAAGGAGACAGGGTATACTACGAAGTGTTTAGGAGTCAGCAATGGAGAGAGAGCAAAGCCACAGCCGAAGCTGTCAGTGAGCACCGTTGTGTGGAGGCCAATGATGTAAACATTGTGCTGTGGTGTCTGGAGTCAGACTACTAGGGAGGGTTAAGTCCAGTCTTCACCATTTACTGGTTGTAATCATTTTTCCTTCTGTAATTTGGTGAAATTAATACCTACTTCCAAAGGTCATTATGAAGATTAAATTGTATAATATTTGCAAAATGGTTAACACCAATGCCTAGCACATAGTAAGCTCTCAGCAATTGATAACAACTTTTATTAGTATCCGTAGACATTAGATGTGAGTTTTACTTTAAGTGAATTTCCAAATCTTTCCAGGCCTTAATTTTCTCACTTGGAAAATGGATGCAGGGAAAGGTAACTCATATGGCTATTGTTAGAGTTGAAATAAACCATAAAAACAGTTGGCAAGACACTCGGCACCTAATGGGTAATGGATACTAATCTTTTCTCTTGTCTGCTATGATCATCACCCTTGACCTTCTGAAAATGTACTTTTGTAAATGAATATCCCATTACTTGTATCTACTTCTCATAGCTCTCTTGGTATTTCTTTCCACCTCTTTGAACCTTGGGTTTTTTCCTGTCATTCTCAGACCTGACCCTTGATGTGCAATCATTCTTGATTACCTGGGAGATGGGTCTGACATTTCCCTGGAAGACCCTCCTTCCAAAATAAAGTCTCTGCTTTGGCTCTCACATTTTTATTATCAGCAATTTATTTCCCTGTGTTCTCTATAAAATAAAATTTCATCTTAACACTTTGATTGGAGCAAGTTAAAGCCTTCCTTCCTGACAAGAAAACTAAATATCCTAGAAGGGACTGGGTGATGGAGTAAATGAAGAATGTGAACACAGAAGAAAAAGCTTTAAGAATAAAGGTGGGAGAAGGGTTCTCACAGAATACAATCTTCATATTTTTACAGCACTTTGAAAAAAGGGCCAAGGTCTTTTGGAATTAGCTTCTGTGGTTTCTCTTTCTTCCCAGACCTCCCCTTCCTCTCTTAGTCTCTTTTTTCAGCCCCATCTTTTCCCACTCCCTCCTTTTCTTTCTTTTCTGATTCACATTTAATTTTGTCCATTTAAACAACTACCTGCTTTCTCTTTTTCTACTTAGAGTGTTTTAAACCATTTCCCATTTCCCTTTATTAGTTTCAGGTACCACTTTTATTGCATTTGCAATCCCATGCTGACACAGCACCATTCCCCTTCTTCCCTTTTCCCATTTATACCAAATACTGGACAGAAAATTCATCCTGCTCAGTGTCAAGATGCCAGATCCACTTTGGATATGCATTATTTTTATTCAAGATAGGTTTTATTCCCATTGTCTTTCCCATAACCTTCATAGCAAACACACACACACACACACACACACACACACACACACACACTCACTCTCCATCATTACCTGATCAGAAAATTAAAAAAACTGTCTATTCTTCATAACCTGCAAAGATGTGTGGAAATATTAGATGGTGAAAGCTGGATCAGTTCAGAATAAATTAGAGCCCAAAAGCTAGGCAGTATGGAAGGTTATCTTATCAAATTTCTTCTTCTTTTTCCTGAAACTTATCCCAGCTTTTAAATGTGTAAAAGTGAATGAATAATTTGGTAAGAACAGATTTGCATCATGTCCAGCTTCTCTTTAGGGCTGAATTTTCTACTAAGGACATTCTGTTTTTCTGGCAATTGGAGAAACTCATGTCCAGGGAAAGAAAGCACATGTGCTCTTAGAAATATTGAATCTGTAGTCACTGCTATTTGAGTCTGATTTGAGCCTAATGCAGAGATCAGTGTCTACTCGGGTGTTCACTTTCACTAAGCTGAGAATCTAACATGTAATCTGTGACCCAAGTGTTGAAGATAACTGCCTGCAGAAATGCTCCCACACTCTGATCCCCAAAACATAGTTATTTGGGGATACTAACAGTAAAATGATTTAGGATATAATAATAACCCACTAAATTATTATGGTCTCTTTGGGGTTCACAACTCCAGGCCCCCCAGTATAGTACATATGGCATGCCCTCAGTAAAAGTGTTTTGAGGTGAGTTAAGTTGAATGGGTATTAGCTACGCCATGCTTAAAGAGTGAAGCGCAAGATGAATAGACTAAAGGTTCAGACTGCCATGCCTGTTACCACAGTCCATTAAATAGACCTGGCCAGATTCAACACAGACACAGTGTTCAGTTTAAAGACTGAGACAGTGGCCAGGGAAAACTGCCTTCCTTCCAGGTTCTTGTTCTGTTTTCCCTTTGTAATCATGTTCTGTGCACATTCCATTTATGTGGTTTGTTGCTTCACTGGCTTGTGCATGCAATGCAGTAGTATCGCTAGAGTTGGGTCTGTCAATTTATTTATTTATATTTTAAAACGGTTAATTATTTTTAAAAGATATTATTTATTATTTTTTAGAGAAAGGGGAAAGGAGAGAGACAGAGAGGGAGAGAAACATCAATGTATGGTTGTCTTTCACCTGCCTCCAGCTACGGATCTGGCTGGAGACCTGGCTTGCAACCTGGTTACGTTGCTCTGGATGGGAATCAAACCAGCAACCTTTGGGTTTGCAGACTGGCACCTTATCCACTGTGCCACCAGCCAGGGTGAGATTGTCAATTTAAGTGCAAACAGAGAGATCCCAGAAAGCTGTCCTGTTGCACTGAAAGTGTTCTCTTAACAGGAGGCCATTAGCATTGAGCTCCCTCACCCGCTGGAAGACTTGACTGTTTTAAGACCGCAATACAGTGACTTACTGGAACATCACTTCTCATAGAACCCTGGACTGCAAAGCAGGAATTCTCGTTTCCATTTCTGCCTCCTTCCACACTTGGCTTTCGGACCTTGGACAGGTCACTAAGTCTCTCTATACTCATCCAACAGCATCTTAAATTTGTTTTTTCACATGTGTTATCTTATTTTTTCTTAATGGAGATTTTTAGGTTAGATGTTGTTATCCTTGTTCTACAGATTCTTTCAACAGCCATGTGCCTTACTTATACTGTTCTAGATCCTGGGAATAGTCAAACTTATGGCTCAGAGAAGTTTTGTAGTGAGGCCATTACCTAGAAATTTCTTCTAATGATGGCAACCTAGACAATTTTAATCAACTTCTAGCAGTGGGGAGTTATAACCCACCCCACCATTCTTTTGGCATTGTTCTGTAAGTGCTGACTCTGACTAATATGTAACTTTAGATAAACAACATGTTTGTGTAAGAATCCTAGAAACTAACCTCAAAAGATACAGATTCCAACCTTCATTTATCTCAGCTCCAGGAGATTCGCTGACCTTCAGGTGAAAACCAGGATGACCCACAGATGTTCTGAGGTCCTAATGGGAATGGACTATGACAGTCTACACACAGAGAACTTTTCAATCTCCTTTCCCCTGATCTCTTTGTTCTGTTTTTCCTCTCCCTCCTAATCAAAACTGCTTCTGCACAAAGGTGTTAAGAGATATTTTGGGACAAGAGGCCCCATCTTCTCAGATTGCTGGTATCTTATCTTTTCACCAGTACTTGTCTCACAAGTTTGGCTTTTGTTGGCAGCAGGCAGCTAAACCTGCCTTTGGTTACAAACCCCCATGCTGGAGACAACAAAAAGAAGGGAAGAAATATAAAAAGCATCTTCTTAAAAGGACCTAGTTACTAACAAAACCCTAAGAAGACTAGGCCAGAGTCTAGGAGGAGCTGAGGACCCAGAGAATCAAACCCAGCATTCAAAGCTGCTTTGGCCTGGGCACACTTGCCTATTCCGAAGAAACAGCTACAAAACCAAGTTGTGATTCTGGTGACTTTGAAAGAAGATAGAGAAAAGTCAAAACCCTGAGATCTGCCAAATCCAGGGAGTATGACAACTCATGACATTAAGGTGGGTTCTTGAAGGTCATTTGTCTCAGGACTTTCAGCCTATGTTAATGGTAGGGGTCCAGGGAACTTCAAAGTTTAACTCTTGGTTAATGTCTGAGTATTGACTCAAGCTCCTGGCAGAGGCCAACAAAAATTCTCTTTGAAGTAAAGTATCATTATCCTAGGCTTCCAATTTTAAAAACTATCATATCAAGTACAGATATATAACAAGACAGCAAGGAGACATAAGTCAACAAGAGTATCTTCTCAACTCACAAAGACTTAAAATGCTTGAAATATCAGACATAGACAATAAAAATGACACATTTTTCATACTACATTTAAAGAAATAAAAATCATCCTATAAAATATCTATAAATAAGGAACTCTAAAGTTACATAGCAGATTTGAATAAGAACTATTTAGAACTTTTAAAACAAATTAAAATAACAAATTAAAAATGGAATTGTATTTATCCTATGTTAAACCCAACTGGAGATAGAATTGGTGCAGACTGTGGCACGAAGAAACAAAATACAGAATATAGAAAAGGTAAAATACATAGAAGGCACTGTGAGATTAACACACATTTAAATCAGGTTCCCAGGACGGGGGAGAGAGAATGTGAAATATCTTAAAAGACAATGGCAGATAATTTTCAGAATGAAATAAACTCAAGGCTTGTAACTCCAGATTACATGTTCTCTCTTTATGTATAAGTCTTAAATAATGGAAAAGTCTCAAATCTCTTTATGCCAGCTTTCTTCATTGTTTGACATTTATCTTTCTCTTCCTTGATTTACTCTTATCATCTGTGTTTATCCTGAAATATTTTATAATATCACTTTTCCTCAAAAGAATGGTGATGATTCTGCTTGCCATCTCTTATAGAAATAAATAAATGACTTAGTGGGACCTTCTATTTCAAAAATATTTCATTACATTGCAAGGGATCAAAGCTGCAATGAAGTGGGGATTTTTACAAAATAAATAAAAGTGCCATGGGGTCATAGAGCAGGAAACAATTAATTCTGTCATGGGAAACTTTAATGTATTCTCCAAGGAGTTGACACTTCCACTGGGTCACAAGGAGTCTTGAGGGAAGAATGAGAGTTGGTCAGACTAATAAGGTGGAGTGGGCATTCAAGGCAGGGGGAAGAAAATACCTGCAACCATCCACACATTAGCATTCACGGAATGCCTAAGGAAGCAATCCATGTTGCTTGAAGACAGAGTCTATGACAGGGAAGGAGGGAAGGAAGGTCTGCTGAACAATTCATATGGCACTAAAATGGAATTTTAAAGAATTTGGTTTTATCTATTGGCCAATGCCCTTTAAAGTGGAGTTCATGGACCCTTCTCGTAAAAGTAAAGGCACACTCTTGGCATGCTAAAATTCTTCCAGAAAAGCATTTGCCTACCTTTTGAATGAGATTCTAAATAAAACAAAACAAAGGAGCAAACAAAAGCCTTAAAATGAATAAAGATATATTCTGGGCACACTTGCCTATTTGGAAGAAACAGCTACAAAACCAAGTTGTGATTCTGATGACTTTGAAAGAAGATAGAGAAAAATTAGAACCCTGAGACCTGCCAAATCTTGGATTTGGATTACTATCGTATCTATTGCCTCTGGTTACATGTCACATTAAATCCAATGTGAGAGATGAATACACAATAGATTCCATTTTTCAAATAAATAATCACTTTATCTACAAGACAATCAAGAGTGGTAGAGACCATTGTATATTACAGATTACATGCCTCACTTTAAAAAAGTATCCAACTCTGATTTTAAAATAAATAACTCTTTTCTTTTAAATACAATATGTACCATCAGTTTTCAACCCTGACCTAAAGTGACAGTTTTCAACTTTTAATGTGTTAGTAAGAGCACTTGATTGTATGGGGTTACATGGACATATCCTAGTGGAAAAATGAGTTTTCTTACACTGAATTCATTATATTTATGTGGAATTATTTTACCAGTTATAATGAGTAATGTTTATTTTTCATTGATAATTGAAACAAAACACATTTTCCTGGAATATGACTTTTGTTCCTTAAGATAGAAAATAAATTGACAGCCTGATTGGGAGATCATGAAAATAGTATTGCATAGGAGAACGATAGTCCCTTTAGGGGTTTCTGGTTTAAAAATAAATGATCTGATATGGATTTATTAAGTAAGTTTTTGTTTATGCCAACAAAAATCCAAAGAACATCATGGGGAATTGAAGAAAAAAATCTTTGGCTGTTCTTTGGATATGTTTTCTTCCAAATTTTAGACCAAATGGAAATAGTGATTGAAAACTTGATTTCTAATCATTTTAAAATGGTCTGAATATCTTTTCCAGCATTTACTGACATCTTTCCATTGGCTTTGTTACAACTAGGAATATTTTTTTCCAAACTCTAAGGAATAAATAAAAAATAGTTTCAGATATTATTTTTCACACACAGGTCCAGTAATAATTGGATTAGGTAATAGACAATGCAGATTGAAGTATGCCATAATGACAACCTTATCTTCAAGTTACTAAGATAGCTCTGTAAGGATCAAGAAACAGCTCCTTACAATTGGCATTTGATTATTCCACAGACAGAATTATGATAAGTAGATAGTCTGAATATCCTAAAATAGTAAACAATACTCTTATGAACAGCATCCTTAAGTTAACAACATTGTCCTCTTCAGTAATTTTAAATATGTCAGAAACAGAGTAAAGGTAACACATAGAAATATAGAAAAATTTAGCTTTCTTATTCTATTAATCTTTCATGTTCAATAATTTAATTGTTAACTCAAATTTTGTTGGCTTCATACTTTTGTCTATATTTTACTGTATATTTATTTTTTGGATTTAGATTTGTATATTACCTATGAGGAAAAGGAGTTATACCTCATCTTTTGTGTCTATAGATTTTGTGCTTATTATAACAAACATTTTAAGTCAGCACTGAGTCTGAAAGAACTTTTCTCCTTTAAAAGAAAAACACTATTATAGGCCTACCTATGTTGCCTCTGAAAGATTTTAAAAAGAGAGTAGATGATCAAGGTTTCATTTTAATTTACCCTCAGACAATGTGTAAATGTTAGAATAAAAAGGGGCAGGACCTACAGCAAGGGTTCAGTTAGGAAGCAGTAATCTAGTTGAGAGATAATGAGGATTTTAATAAAAAATGCTGCTTTAGGATGGAGAGGAGCTATGACATGCCAGGTGGGTTCCTTGTAGCTTATTTTTTATCATGCACAATGGTTTGAGTTCTATTATAGAAGGGCATATAACAAGGATTGTGGAATAGCCTTTTGGGGGAAGTGGATAACTTACCAGCTGGATCAAGAAGTCATAAAAAGGTGAGGGCCTCTGGATCTTAACATTAATCTACAGAGGAATACACTGGGGCTATAATTCTGATGCCCATGAATATGGGGTCTGTGTTCCAATAGAAAGATGCCCCCACCTAGCTGTAAATCACTCTATTTGTAGGACAAGCTTGAGAAACCAAACCTTGCCACTGGGAAAATACATAATTTGCCTAGAATAAGACTATCTGAATTGTAGGTACTAGCAACTTGGGAGTTGACCAGTAATGCTATATCTTCAGAGCCTAGAAAGCTTAACCTCAGGAGGTGACACAGTTAACCTCACTGTAGGGAGGACACATCTTGACTCATGGAAAGTGCTGTTTCTCCCTCTAAGAGGAAAAGGATCCCTAGTTCTGTGTTCTAACAATGAGGGTGAGCTTTCAGGGTCACTTGGAAACAATTCTGCTCATTACACTGTAATCTAAAAGTTATTTTATAGTTAGAATTAATCAGGGTTGGTGATTAATAAAATTTTGGGGAGTGAGAGGGAAAGAGGAGTCAAGAATTGCTCTAAGGTTTATATCTTGCCTAGTTGAGTATAGGATAATTTCTTTAACTGAGATAAAGGATTTGGAAGAAGAAAAGGGCTTTATAGCAAAGAGAAAGATGATACATTCACATTTGAATATGTCAAATTTGAGATGTCTATCATACATTCATTTTAAAGAAAAGGAAGCTAGGGAATATTGATTTGAAAGTCAGATGCACTGGTTATACTTGAAGCTTGGGAGGTGAATGATAATGACATTTTTTCTCTGTAAACTGGGAAGAGAAGGGAAAGGAATTTTAACATTTAAAAAGCAACTCAGTATAGTAGATCAATTGATGAGTGGGATGAGGCTTGGGGCAGAAAGAGGAAATGTATATATAAGAAGTCCAAGAGTTTTCAGTACAATGAAGTATTCAGACAATGTGAGAATTTTTAGGAAAGTAATGAAAGTACATTTTACCATTCTTTGAGAGATGGTTGAGTTTAGAAAGCAGATGACTTCTTTCTCTGGAAGTTTGCTGAAAAAAGGGAGATAAAATAGAAATCAATGGGGAACCATAAGAGTATTATTATTTATTATACTATAAAATTATGTTGAAGACCTTATGATTTGGATTGACATTATACAAAATGTATAAAATAAGGTTGGGTCATATTTGACTACCTCATTTTTTTTATTTTATGTTCATGATTTTTAAGAGATTTTACTTTGTGTGAAGCAGATCTGCAAAATTGTTTCTCTATTAGCACTTGCACTGACTTCATTTTTAGCCCCTCTGATTCAGCCCTGCCCCCAAGACCATCAAAACTAAAATTCCAGTCACATCATGCACTTGCTCATGCATTCCATGATCTGGTCTTTGCCCAAATGCAGATGTCCATTAAGCCCATATTCACTGCATACCTCTATGTGCAGTCTAGAGTATGACACCAAGAAGTAAGTGAGAGCTCTAGCTAGTGACACAATGGATAAGCTGCCGGCCTGTGAACCCAAAGGTCACTGGTTTGATTCCCGGTCAGGACACATAACCAGGCTGCAAGCCAGGTCTCCAGCCAGATCCGTAGCTGGAGGCAGATGAAAGGCAATCATACATTGATGTCTCTTTCCCTCTGTGCATCTCTCCCTTCCCCCCTCTTTAAAAATAATACATAAAATCTTTTTAAAAATGAAGTAAATGAGCAAAAACATCCTGATACAGTTATAATAGAGAAAAGCCTGGCATACCACATCTAGAGAGTTCCCCAGATCGGTGATAGCTAAGTTGAGTCCCCATGGTAAGTCAGTTGACTGACTTTCTCACAAATGACCCATTTTGCTTTAGCCTTTCTTTTTCAATGTCATATAGATGCTGTTTCTTTCACCTAAAATGCTCACCTCCCTGCCCATTAGCCTGCAGAACTCCCATTTATCTTTGCCTTAAAGTCATCTGTAACACTCCTTGGTTGGGCCAGGTGACCCAACTTTGTGCTCCCTGAGGAAGTTACACTTACTTTTGCAGTAATATTTGTTTCCATATCTATCTATGGAGATACTCTTTGAGGGTAAGATATGTCTTTCATTTCTAATATCTCCCTTCTAGCATAGTGCCTGGCATAATAGTACACACTCAATTAATGTTTGTTAAATGGCTGAATGAAGGTGCTTGACAAGTGAGTAGTGAAATTCTGGAACTTTTTAAGATCTTGGGAAAAACAGTGCTATGACTCTTAAAAATTCATTTAATTTTCCTGATCTTTTCCAGTAACATGTTTGGGTATTGATAACGAAGGTCCTTTATTACAATAAAATTCTGTAACTCTATTTGACTGTGCCTATGAGTACACATAGGATTTGATTGCTCAAACATATCTAATAAGTTCATTAATTTACCCTTCAACCAATATTTATTAAACATTTACTGTGTGCTCAGTGTAAGTAGCAACCATGCAGATAAAGACCTTGCCCTTCTTGCTTTTATGGAGCTCATGATCTAATGAGAGAGGCATAGTAAAGGAATAAGCTGGTATGTTAGTACAATTTAGGATAAGAGTGATGTAGGAAAAATAACATGCAGTAAGAGAGATTAACAGATTAGGCTTATTTTAAATTTTGGGGTCAGAGTAGGCCCGATAATGGAGAAGAGATATTTAAAGACCTAACAGATATATAGGAGGTAAGGACAGAGGGAGAACATTTCTGTCAAGGAGAGACATCTGAGAATGCCTGTTGACAGGAAAGTTGGTGTGTCCAGGGCCTGGTGAAAGAGGGGATAAGTCTCTTGAGTTCGGCATTGGAGAAGTAGGCAGATGCCAGACCATGCTGTAACTTATGGGTCAAGCTAAGGATTGTAGAACTATACTTAACAGGATATTATTGAAGGGTTTTCAATTATATGTGTATATATGTATATGTGTGTGTGTGTGTGTGTGTGTATACATATATATGTATATATGTATGTATGTATATGTGTGTGTGCATATATATATATGTGTGTGTGTGTGTGTGTGTGTGTGTGTGTGTGTATATATATATATATATATATAAATAAAATCATTTTCCTTTTAAAAGCTCTCTTATCTATGGTGTAGAAAATGCATGTGAAGGGGCAGGAGGGAGTATGAGAGCCTAATTAGAAGACTGTGGTTAGAAACTAAAGTTTGCTTGCTTGTAATGGAAAACCTAGAGAATAGTGACTTACAAAAAACTAGGAGCCAACTCTCTTCTCATGTATGAGGAGGCTTGAATGAGTAACCCAGGGCTGGAGCAGGGGCTTTTTACATGGTGGGGCTGGGCTTCTATGATTATCTGGGCCCTTCCCCCATGGGGTGGCCACAAGATGGGCACTAAGGCATCTTCCAACACATTCACATTTCAGGCAGGAAGAAAAAGGAAGCTCTACAACAAAAATAGAACATGTCAGCACCTGTCCCCACCCCTTTAAAAGACTTTCTCAGAATTCCACCCAACAGCTTTTCCTCACATTTCACTGTTCAGAACTGTGTCACACAGCCAACCCTATCTGCAAGAAAGCTTCAGAATTTTATTTTAAAAAACTAAGTCTGTTACCAGTCCAGGAGAAATCAAGCTTAGAAAGGAAAAAGAGAAAAATGAATATTTGACAGGCAAAAGATGTCTCTGCCCCTATCCACCCATTTTCATTTCTTGAAGGGAGGGTGAATATCATTTGGTTGTATGAGGGATGGCTATGCTAGGTTAGGGAGAAGCATGCTCTTGTTTGTGAGTTTAAAGACAGGAAGAACAATGTGCCTTAACATAAGAAGGCTGAAAAAGAGGCCTGGAAGACACTGTAAGTTGGCTCACTCCAGCCCTCTTCTACTTTGCTTTCCTGAACAATGCTTCTAGATTCCTTCGCTGCTTAGATGCTGGCATATTATCTAGTTTACATCCATCATACAAAGTCCCCCAAATTTTGGATGCAGAAGTGAGCAATGTATGGTGACATATCAATACTCACACAGATATCAGCTTTTCTGGTAAGCTGACAAAGTTTCCTGTTCTCCTGGTATGACCAGAATTTTGGAGTCCTGTCCTTAGGCTTAACATGTACCAAAGAACCTAGGGATGTGGTTGGGTATTTGTTTTGAGTGTGTTGCCCCTAGCTGTGTTGTTCACAGCTATATAGTATCCAAAATTCAGGTGCTTTCCAGCCTGCTGACCTTCTATACCTGGTCCATGGTCTTTGCTCTGTTAATTACTAACTGCCTGGACCCTAGGAACAGATAAAAGACAGAGGTGCGAATCTTAGTGCCACCGGCCACTAGCTACATAAGCTTGGGAATTTTACAGTTTCAAGTCTTACATTTAGACTTCCTATCAAGATGGAGGTGTAGATAAACATGGCTCATCCCTTTGCACAACCACAGCAAAAATTGCAACTAAACAACTATCACCCAGAATCATCAGAAAAGCAAGCTGTATGGAAGTCCAACAATTAAGGAATTAAAGAAGTCATGTTCATCCAGATGGATAGAAGGAGGGGAGGTAGATGCACTGAGATGCAGGGATGTGGAATAGGTGGCCCCATACCCACGTATGGTATATAAAAATTGGGAGAGATTCCTCAAGAGTGAAGGATTCCAGGTCTATACCAGACCACCAAGTCCAGGGTTCCAGTTCCAGAAAGATAAATCCCCATAACTTGTAGCTATAAAAAATAATGGGGGGGGGGGGGTGAAACAGTAGAAGAAACTGAGATTCTCAGTAGTCTCCTTTTAAAGGACCCAGAACAGACTTAGGACTTATGCAAACTCAATCCCTCTGGGCTCCAGCTTGAGGGGCACCAGTGGCATACAGAGAGAAACTGAAGTGTCCTGCATCAGGGTGAGTGCCAGGGTACAAGTTTCTCCTGGATAGAACTCCATAGGCCAGGAAGCAGCATTGCCCCTTTTCTGAGCCCTCCCCCACACAAAGCCTCACAGAATGGTGACATGATATAAGAGATTCCAGCAACCTGGTTCACACAGTTGGCTCCACCCTGGCAATTACCTAAGACTCCACTCCAACCAGTGCATTTTTCTACAATAGGCCATACTACTAAGACAGGGTGTCAAAGCAACCCTACTTCGTACACAAAAACAAACACAGGGAGGCTGTCAAAATGAGAAGACAAAGAAATATGACCCAAATGAAACAACAGAACAAAACTTCAGAAAAATAACTGAACAAAATGGAGAGAAGCAGCCTGTCAGGTATAGAGTTCAAAACACTGGTTATCAGGATTCTCAGGGAACTCATTTGGTATTTCAATAGCATAAAAAAGACCCAGGCTGAAATAAAGGTTATACAGAGTGAAATATAGAAAAATTTACAGGAACCAACAGTGGAATGGATGAAGCAGAATCAAATAAATGATTTGGAACATAAGGAAGAAAGAAAACATTCAATGAGAACAGCAAAAAGAAAACAATAATTTAAAAAAAAAAAGAGGATAGGCTAAGGAGAATCTGGGAAAACTTTGAATGTACCAAATTCAAATTGCAGGGTTCCAGAGGGGAGAGGAAGAGCAATAAATTGAAAATTTATTTGCAAAAATAATAAAAGATAACTTTCCTAATTTGATGAAGAAAATAATCATACAAGTCCAGGAATCACAGAGAATCCCAAACAAGATGGACACAAAGAAGTCCACACTAAGACACATCATAATTAAAATGACAAAGGTTAAAGATAAAGAGAGAATCTTAGAAGCAGCAAAAGAAAAGTAGATAATTACCTACAAAGGAGTTCCCATAAGACTGTCAGTTGATTTCTCAAAGAAATTTTGTGGGCTAGAAGAAACTAGCAAAAAGTACTCAAAATGATGAAAAGAAAGGACCTACAACCTAGATTATTCTATCCAGCAAAGCTATCATTTAGCATGAAAGGGCAGATAAAATGCTTCCCAGACAAGGCAAAGCTAAAGGAGTTCATCATCACTAAACCATTATCATATGAAATGTTAAAGGGACTTACAGAAGAGGAAAAAGAAAGAAAAAAGAAGAAGAAGAAGAAGGGGAGGAGGAGGGAAAGAAAGAAGAAGAAGGGAAAGAAGAAGAAGGGTAAGAAGAAGAAGATCAAAACTATGAATGTTAAAATGGCAATAAATATACAAATATCAACAACTGAACCTGAAAAACAAACTAAGCAAACAAACAGAACAGAAACAGAATCATAGATATAGAGATCATTTGGAGAGTAATCAGTTGGAAGATGGAAGAGAGAGGATAGGGGAAAAGGTGTGGGGATTAAGAAGTACAAACTGGTAGGAATGGAATAGACAGGGATGTTATAAATAGTAAGAAAGTAAAGTAGCCATTGACTTTACATGCTAGACCCATGGACATGAAGTAAGGTGGGGATTGCCAGAGAGAATGGGGGATACAAAATGGAGGGGAGCAAAGAGGGAAAAATTGGGACAAATGTAGTAGCATAATCAATAAAATATATTTTAAAAATTCATCCTCTGGCTCTTTTATAGATTTTAAATCAGCTTTCTTTAACAAATGCTGTCCTGCTACATGTTGCTAGAGTGGACAGAGTTGTCTATAACTGAGGACTTTGAGTAATATAGGAAGTAACGTCCTCTGGGACAGTGTATAGGCAATTTCCTGTATTTTTGTGAAAATATAAAATGTTTGCATAATATGATGAATAACATGCCATTTTCTTAAAACCCAACTACCTACTTAGCTCTCCTTTTGGATATCTTAAAGATATCCCAGATTCACCATGTCCACTTAAGAAGCTCCTAATATTTGCCACTCAGTCATGTTCATATGGCTTTGGATTATGCAACCCAGAAACTGAGTAAGGTTTGTGAATAGTCCCTCAGAGAACACATTCATTCCATAACCACGTTCTATTATGCTACCTAAATGTCTAGATTTCATCCACTTTTCTGTATTCCCACTATCACAATTAGATTTGCTCTCAGAAGTACTAAATTAGTCTCTTAACTAATTAACTGCAAATAGATTTTACACTTTTGCAAACAATTTTCAACACAAAATATTATGGACTGAGGCAAACTCACTAACTCAATTAGAAGTCCCTGCACAGTCTGGCTCTTGTCCTCCTTTCTAGGCACATCTGTCACCCTATACCTTGTTCTCTGCCTTGCTTACTTGCTACAGGCCCCGGGTATTGCATATGCCAATTCTTCTAGAATGTTCCTCTTTCCCCTATTTCACTTGGGAACTCTTACTCCTCAGATCTCAGCTTAAGTATAAATTCCTACTTGACTAGGATCATGAAACTATGCTTTATAGCATTTATTGCTATAGCAATTTTTAATTTATTTATTATTTGATAAATGTTTATATCCTCTCTAGACAGTAAGTTCTATGCAAAGAAGAACAATGTCTGATTTGGTTATAGTTTTAACTTATATTTCTTGATTACTGAAATTGAACAAGCACATTGCCTTTTGAACAGTGAATAAAAACAAACCAACCAGGTAGTTGCATATGTAATTGCTCATTTTCACATAAGAGCTGCAAAGTCAGCATTATTTCTAAATTTGCAGACAGGTTCCCCAAGTGGTGAGTGGCAGAAGCAGGACTTAAGTCCAGGACTGTCTGACCCCAAAGCCTGAATTCTTTCCACTGCACCATGCTGACTTCCTTTCTTAAATGAGACAATGTATGTGAGAGCACTTTGTAAGAAATATTACCGGGTGTTGGGTGTTTTTATCATTACCATCTAGGCTGGGAGAATGAACAAAGGGCAGTAATTGTGTCCACCATCAATCTTGAATACCAAACGATGAAGGGAAATGCCTAACCTATTCTGTTTATACAGCGCCACACTATCAGTGTTCTTGCATTTCAGTTCAGTTGGCAGCCTCAGGAATTTGGTATTTTGTTAGGAGTCTTGTGATACCACTCAAAAACACAATTCATCTTGATTATTAATGTCTCTTAGAATTTTTATAATAAATATAGTGCTCTGATCTGAAACTAGATAAAACTAAGACTTTATTCAACTCTCCTCATCCTAGAAACTCATAAGTCATCAAGCATGTAATTCTGGAGACAAAGAACAAAGGAGGAAGAAGATGAGTACAGACAGAACTAACTCATCATTTTCTTATCTCTGAGGGATGTGTCCTCGCTGTATTTCTGACCCACTCCAGCCAATTACTTTGATTTGTAGCTGAGAGGTGATAGCTTCCAGGTAAACACACTGTCTGCTCCTTCTATTTAACAGAGTCAGAGGAGGGAAGGTGCATAGCCATTAGGGTTTCCAGAGGACCCCAGTCCTTAAGGCAATAATCAAAGCAGACTGGGATTTGGGGAATATATTAAGAGCAGGGGGAACAGGAATTCTGAGGACTATAAATGTCACAGCTAACTGATGACCGGCTACTCCAGTCCCTCATCTCAAATGAGCACAGGCAGAAAACAAAATCAGGAGTTTTTTTTTCAACATATTCACCATGACTAAAATAACTTATAGGCAGTGACAAATAGTAGGAATAATGCTATGGTATGTTGCTTTTTTTTTTCACAAGTAATATTTATTAGTTTGCTATTGAGGATTTGAAAGGAAGGCTAATGTAAGAGGTAGAAGATATCAATTAAGTATCATCCAATGATGGTGCCACCCAAAAATAAACTCTGGTAAATTTTGATCAGATATATTTACTTTTGGCATTTTATATTAATATTTTACATGCTGTTAACAAGCTAAATATATACTTCTCTACTATTTTAATAAGATATTATATTATCATTTTGCCATGTCATTAAAAGTTCTTCATAAATATAATTTTAATAGCCAATATACAACTTCATTATAAAGATACACATATTTAACTTAGCTCCAAATAAAGATATTTTCTTCTTTCTTACTTTGTTGTATAACAACATAGTAAACAATTTTATTGTTAATTTTTTTGCCTGTATATGTCATTATTTCCTTAGACCAGAATCTGGAAGGTTGATTCTTTTATCAAAGGATATGAAGAGCAAGGTTTTCAATACATATTTAGAAGTTGCTTTCCAATGCCAGCCTAAGTTCATTTCATTATACATTCATCAGTTTTAAGTATTAGTAATTTTTAAAATCTTTAATATTTCAATAAATAGTTTTATTTCACTTTATATTTCTTTGATTATTAACGGGAGTCAATTAGAATTTTATATTTTTCTTCTTTTACAAAACATGTTTACATATTCATTTTTCTATCGGACAGTGATTTTTTAAGTTTATGTGAGCTCCTTACATGTTAAGGATGTAAATAGTTTCATGAAACTAAAGTCTATGAGTTACTGTGTTTTCTAAAACCAATAGAGTTTGCCAATTCAATTGGTTCCAATTCACATAAGTTACTATTAATATTTTGATAGGTGGACAAAGAGATCATGAAGATTGAGAAAACTAATAAGCAAGCTTAAAATGTTTATCAACAACCAGTGACTGTTCTATAACCAGAGCTCCAATAAAACAGTCATTTTTAGGAGTGGGGGATAGTTCCAAAGGTTCTAATGGCCTCAAGGGGATTAGAGTATTCACTTTTAAAATAAGAATTTTATTTGACTTGCTATCTAGGTAGCAATGAATTATGGGTGTTAAAAATGCAAACTGAGGCTGAGGCCCTGGCTGGTGTGTCATAGTGGCTAGGTGCTGGCCAGCGAATCCAAAGGTTGCTGGTTTGATTCTCAGCCAGGGCACATAACCAGGTTGCAAGCCAGGTCTCCAGCCTGGTCTGTAGCAGGAGGCAGGTATGGAGGCAACCATACATTGATATCTTTTTTCCTCTCTGCATCTCTCCTTTCCCCTCTCTCTGATAAACAATAAATAAAAAATAAAATATTAAAAAATGCAAAATGATAAGCAGGTAATCAAATTAAGATGAAAAGGCTTACAGAACACCTTCTATGTTGCTTTACCTTGCTAAGATGATGGGCAAATAGACAAAATAAAATAAATTATCCAGGAGTTTTGCAATAAAAATTATTCAAATGTGGAGAAAGAGAGAGAAATAAAAATCAAACATTAATAATGACCTGGAGGAGTTCCAGCAAGATGGTGGGAGAGTAAGTGGAGCTACACCAATCTCCTCCCAGGTTGCAGCTGGAATTACATTTTGGAGAAAAAGTTGGCTGGAATTACCAACAGAACACCAGTTGGGAAGAGGTCCTATAACCACGGACAGAACAGAAAAGAACATTTCATCACAAACGTGACTGGTAAGAATCGAAAAAATCCAAGAGGGCTGGCTGGGCCCCCACCGGAGGCAGCAGCCAAAGGGACGGAGCTGGGGGTTCCACCTGAGAAGGGAGCGTTCTGGCCCCGCAGTTGGGTGTCCCAGGTACAGCAACATGAGGGAGAGCAGAGCAGCATCCAGCTGAGAAGGGTGGAAAGACATGAGGTTCACTAACCTAAGAGGGCGCTGGAGACAGAGAACTACTAGGATGACCACAGCAAAAATACATTGGCACCCACCTATCCTGGGCTCCAGCAGAGGGAGGGCAGAGAGGACTGGAGACACATAGGGAGAATTTGCAGCCGTGGCTTGAAGGAGAGAAGTGGGGAAGCAGCTGTGGGAATTCCGGTGCTGACTCATACTTCCAGTGAGTGACTGTGCTAAGCAGCTTCCCTATGAGGGTCCTCATAGCCCCGCCCACTGGAAGCAATCTGCCCCACCCCATGGTGCCTGAGCCTGGCACCTGATCACAATTTTCTGATTTACATCTAAATAAATCTCTTCTGCCCTGCCATGTCTGAGCATAGATACAATATTTGGCACCTGAAGAGGTATCTCTCACTCTGCAGTGCCTGGGCCTGGTGGCTGATTACAAACTCTCTGACTTACAGCTGGCTCAGTCAGTCCCACACAGTGGTGTGCAAGCCTGGTGGCTGATCATAGATTCATTGCTTTGCAACTGAATCAGTCCTGCTCGCTTAGCAGAGCCTGGGCCTGGCGGCTGATTGCAAACTCTCTGACTTATAGCTGGGCCAGACAGTAAGTCCTGCACAGTAGCAAGTGAGCCTGGTGGCTGATCACAAACTCATTGGACTACAATTGAATCTTTCAGTCTAGCCCCAGTGCCACCTGAGATTGGTGGCTAATTACAGATTCATTCGATTACAATTGAATCTTGCTGTCTAGTCCAGTGGTGCCTGATCCTGGCGGCTGATCACAGGTTCATTGATTTACATCTGAATCTGTCTCACAAGTTTTCACCTGAGCTGGTGGTTCACATCATTTTGAAAGTTCTAGCCATAGCTATTAGAGAAGAAAAAGGAATCAAAGGTATCCAAATTGGGAAGGAGGAAGTAAAACTGTCACTATTTGCAGATGACATGATAGTGTACATACAAAACCTGATAGACTCCACCAAAAACTTACTTGGCCTAATAAGCAAATTTAGCAAAATAGCCTGGATATAGAGTCAATATTCAGAAATCAAAAACATTTTTGTATACCAATAATGAAACATCAAAAATAGAAGCTAGAAAACAAATCCCATTTACCATAGCAACAAGAAAAATAAAGTACTTAGGAATCAACTTAACCAAGGAGGTAAAAGACCAGTACTCAGAAAACTACAGAACATTGAAGAAAGAAATGAAGGAAGATACAAATAAATGAAAGCATATACCATGTTCATGGATCGGAAGAATTAACATGTCCGTACTATCCAAAGCAATCTATAAATTCAATGCAATCCCAATTAAAATACCAATGACAGACTTCACAGATATAGAAAAAACACTTCAAAAATTTACATGGAGTCAAAAATGCCCACGAATAGCCACAGCAATCTTGAAAAAGAAGAACAAGGTAAGAGGAATCACAATACTGGACATCAAACTATACTATAAGGCTACTGCAATCAAAACAATCTGGTACTGGCATAAGAACAGACATATAGATCAATGGAACAGAATAGAGAGCCCAGAAATAAGCCCAGGACTCTGTGCTCAATTAATATTTGACAAAGGGGGAAGGAACATAAAATGGAGTAAAAACAATCTCTTCAACACGTGGTGTTGGGAGAACTGGACAGCAACTTGCAAAAAGATAAAACTGGACTACCAACTTATACCATACACCAAAATAAACTCAAGATGGATAAAGGACTTAAACATAAGCAGTGCCACTATAAAGGTCCTGGAGAAAAATATAGGCAGTAAAATTTAGGTATCCTATGCAGAAATATGTTTACTGATATTTTCCCAAGGGCAAAAGAAATCAAAGAACAAATAAACAAATGAGACTATATCAAATTGAAAAGTTTCTGTTCAGCTAAAGAAAACATCAGCAAAATTAAAAGGGAACCAACTGTCTGAAAAAACATATTTGCCAATGATACCCCAGACAAGGGTTTGATATCCAAAATACATAAAGAACTTATGCAACTCAACACCATGGAGACAACAGCCCAGTTAAAAAATGGGCAAATGGGCAAAGGACCTGAACAGACAACTCTCTGAGGAAGACATACATGTCCAAAGGCATATGAAAGAATGCTCAACATCACTAGCCATCAGAGAAATGCAAATTAAAACCACTATAAGGCAGAGGGGAGCAAAAAGGGGATGGATGTAATACAACAACAATAAAATTAAAAAAAAAAAAACACAATAAGATACCACCTCACACCTGTCAGAATGGCAATCATCAAGGAATCAACAAACAACAAGTGTTGGTGAGGATGCAGGAAAAAGGGAACTCTGGTGCACTGTTGGTGGGAATATAGGCTGGTGCAACCACTATGAAAAACAGTATGGAGTTTCCTTAAAAAACTAAAACTGGAACTGCCTTTTGACCCAGCAGTTCCACTACTAGGAATATACCCAAAGAACTCTGAAACACCAATTCAGAAGAACCTATGTAGCCCTATGTTCATAGCAGCACTATTTACAATAGCCAAGTGCTGAAAACAGCCTAAGCATCCATCAGTGGATGATTGGATCAAAAAACTTTGGTACATTTACACAATGGAAGACCACACAGCACAAAATAAAAAGGAACTCCTACCCTTTGCAACAACATGAATGAAACTGGGGACTCTTTTTTTTTCTTTTTTAATTTTACTGTTGTTGTATTACATCCATCCCCTTTTTGCTCCCTTCTGTCCCCCTCCCAACCCACCCACTCCCCATAAAGTCAATCCCACTTGTTGTCCATGTTCATGGTTCCTTTACACTAGGTTCTTGTCTAAATGGAACTGGAGACTCTTATGCTTAATGAAATAAACCAGTCAGTGAAAGACAAATACCATATTATCTCATCCATTACAGGACAATAATGAAACAAAACAAACAAATAAGCAAAACAGAACCAGATACATGAATACAACAAATAGACCTTCAGTGGACAGAGAGGAGTGGGGGCAGTGGGAGGAGTAGCCAAAGAAGGGGAGATGTTTAGTCAAGGAACTAGCATGGAAGAACCATGGACGTGGACAAGTAGAATTGACTTTGGAGGGGAGTAGGTGAGTGGGGAAGGGGACAGAGGGGAGTAAAAAGGGGATGGATGTAATACAGCAATAATAAAATTAAATTTAAAAAAGTAATAATGATCTGGAAGGTGGAAATAGGTATTCTTTATTTCCATCCTTATGCTTAAAAAACTTTTTAAAATAAATATATACTTCTTTATAGTCAGATATAACAATCTCACTAGAACTGTAATAAGTGTATGAGATTATTTATGGAGTGAATATACGGAAGCAGCTTCCCTGCTAACACCAAAGAAGAAAGACATGTATTAAGTAATAAGATAAGTTTTCTTGCAGTTGCCAAAGGATCACTTAAGAGTTGAATATTTGGAAGAACACAAACCTAGACCTTCACTTTTTTGTTAAATGATCTTTAAAACACCCCTTAATTTGTGAGCCTCAGCCTCCCCATCTCAGAAATAGTAATTAATAATACCTCACTTGCAGAATAACTGCAAATTAGTGACAAGGTATGTAAAATATTTATCACAGGTTGCCACATAGTAAGTACTCATTAAGTAGATAAATATCATTTTATTATCATTGTAACATAAAAATGACATTTTTTCTCATTTCCAGATAAAGATAGAGAGTTTAGATAACTTGTCTAGGACATGGAAAGTAATAGGATGAGATTGAATAAACATATGTTTGACTTCATAACTTCTCAAACCACTAAAGTGTTCAATATATGTTATTTTATTTGAATGAATGAATGAATAAATACTGAATGTAATGAAAATGTACCAAAAGCAATGATGCAATAAAAATAAACATGTATTCTATCTCTGGAGAGTTAAAAGTTCTAGCTAGGACACAGGCAGACTTGGGATCTACATGGTATTTTAATAGCTCCCCCATCCAAATGTTCTCTTTGTGTAAGAGGAAGGAGGACATTGACTCCAATAGCTGGATACTAGGTGTTAGATGAAAAGAATTTAGCTGTTGCACACAAATTCTAGCAAGACATAAGGTGCATATTACAAAATCTGGAGAAAAGATATTTATAAGAAGACTCAATAACCTGACCAATGGTGTTTTAAACTCAGATGTGTACCAAAAATAAATAAATAAATAAATAAATAAAACCCCCAAGCCGCATTCTATGGAAGACAGCAAGTGTGACAAAGAAAGGTGCCATCATGAATGTTCAGCTGACAATTCTCAAGAAAAGACTGTAAGGAAGTGAGTTGGTTGCAGTCCTCACAGCATCAGGGGAGGAGGTCATGTCTTTCAAGAAAAACAGTCATACATGGACTGGAGAGAGGCGAGGGCATGGTATGGGAAGGGAACTGCAGGCAACTCAATATGACTGGAAGGCAGGATGTACACAGGGACTTATGGGAGAGAATCTAGAAACACTGGCAAAATAGAAATATCTAGTATTCCATGCTAGAAACCTTAAATTTTATATTGAAAGAGAGAAGAAGCCACTGTCAGATTTTAAGAAGGGCAATTATAGAATAAACTTTGGAGGATGGAATGGAAAGAGACCGTGAGAGTTGGCCATAGCAGTAGCCAGAATGCATACAAAGTAATTGGGGCATGAAAGTATGATGTCCTAAATGCATGAGCTTGCAGAGAAACTGGGGGGAAGAAGACTATTTTGTGAGCTACCTAGGAAATAAAAACGGGATCTAGGTATGAGATACAGGAGAGCATACCATTGCAAATGACTCATCAAACTTGAAGCAGCTTCACTTGCTTTTTATTTCCTTGTCTAAGTAAAATGTCATTTCTTCAGAAAAATAGTCCCTTGCTACCTTATTTTTAAAATAAACACACTTCCCAAGAAAAGGCGAAATACTATCATTTGCAACAACATGGATGGACCTTGAGAATATTATTCTAAGTAAAATAAGTCAGTCAATAAAAGCTAAGAACCATGTGATGTCACTCATATGTGAGATATAAAACTAAAACTCTGAAACACAATAGACAACAGAATGGCGGCTACAGGAGGAAAATAGGGTCATGAGTAGTAAAGGGTGAAGGGGGTCAAGTGTACAGTGATGGAAGATGATTTGACTTTGGGTGGTGAGCACACAATGAAATACACAGATCATGTATGTGAGAAATGTATACTTAAAGCCTATATAATCCTATTAACCAGTGTAATCCCAACAAATTGTTTTAAAAAATAACATTTAATTTTTTAAAAAGACCCTTCCCCAATATCTGTCTATCACATTACCCTGATTATGTTTCTTTTATAGCAATCTCTATCCGGGATTATTTTACTTACTTGTTTACTAGTTTTTGTCTGTCTTTTCACTAAATCATAAACTCAATGAGGAGAAGCTCAATATTTATTTTGTTTACTAATAAACAGCCAGGCAAATACTAGGCACAAAATAAATATGAGTTAAGTTCGTGTTTCTAACTTGAGCAATGGAGAGGTGGTGGTGCCAATGTCAATTAGAAAATATAGAAACTATATAAGAGATTTTTGTGGGGATGGAGGAGAAAGGTGAGAAATGCTACTTTGAAAATTTTTAAGTTTGAGATGTCAGTTTTAAGTTTTTGGAGAAATTACAATTGGAGATATCTAGTGCCCTGCTATTTAAAGGAAAGTCAGGGTATAGATATGGGCTGGAAATAGGGGTTAAGAGCCAATTGCATTTGACAGCAGCACTTGAAACCATTCGTATGACAAGGCACTGTGCACACTGGTATTGATTCAAGGGCACAGGTAGGGGCTTAAATCTAGCCTGGGTCTGGCTTGCAGAGCTTTAGCCTTAGACAAAATGTGAGGTTCTTAGAGAAAGGATGGTTTCTTCTTCACCGAAAGGTGCTATGTTCTGGGCAAGCCATATTCCCAAGAAACTCTAACACCCTGAAAAGCAAGGAGAAGCACCTTTTCTAACTGGCACAAAAGTGCAGGGCAAGCAAACAACATGCCTGGCTATGAATGAAAAACACCCAGGAAGGAGGACAGAATAGCAGCAGAGGGCCTGCCACAATCACATTTAGCTGGGCTACATTTTCATGCCTGGTGGTTTATAGTTTGGAATATGAGGAAGGTATGGTGTGGGTTCCTAGGTGCAAGTTCAAATTCCAGCTCCTTTGATTACTAACTGTTACCCCATGAAAGTGACTTTACCTTAAAGGCCTCAGGTTTGCTTTTTAATAGGGGAGATAATGGTGCCTATCCCATAGGACCCTTGAGAAGGTTTAATGAAAATGTCAATAATGCCCATAGTACAGTGCTTGGCACAGATCAAGCCCTCGAATATGCTGATCATCATTATGGTGACTGTAGTGGACACTGATGCATCATCACCCAGATTCATCTTCAGGAAGAAAGGAATACACTACACATGCAAACTCCAGGGGAGAGGAGTGCCAACAGAAAGTTCTTAACTGTCAGCCTCTGCGGAGATATCTTGGCACTAGGTCACAGACCCTTTCTGGAGCAGCAGACATCTAATGACTGATCCACATGGGATATAAAGGCCAAGTCCCTTAATCCCAAGTTAAGACTACTCTGAAGGTTTATTCTAGTTTTGGGACTGCCTTAAGGGTCAGCTCAGCCTCCATTGAGGCTAGGGAGGGAATAAAAAGGTAGGGAATAACAAGGGCAGAGAAGGGAGCCATTAAGCAGTAGAATGCAAGGCTGAAAAGCTACCTAGAGGGTTTTGTTCTGTGGCAGAGCCCAAATGATGCACCGATTACCAAAATAACAAGGGGCATATTGGTGCGATGGGTGCCGTAACACTAGCAGGTGCCCTGGTGGCTCTCCTTTTCAGACCAGAACTGAGACATGGAGATTCCATTGTAGATTAAATTTGCGAATAGCAGGGTGATGATAAAACCCTGAGACATGGAAGGCCAGAAGGCAGAAGCCTGATGGATGCAATTATGGTAAATGACAGAGTCAGAAGTTCAGACAGAGGTTGGGGTTCTGACCTATAGAAGATTATGTAGAAGGTTGATTATACATGGCATGCCAGGGTGGGGCAAGGGGTGCCGGAGAATAAATGGGCAGCCAACAAGGGTCCTGTCAACATACACAATCAAAAGACATCAAAAATAGATGAAATAATACACCACAGGATGAGACTCAAAGAAGGCAGTCACCCCAATATAAAGTTACAATTCTTTGCCTAGTTTCCAGAGTTGGTCTAGGTTCCAGACCCAAATCCTATGATTAAAAGAAAAGGCAAGCCTAGGAAGAAGCACCTTTGAATGCCACACAAGTAATAATTGCCCCCAAAAGTGACCTACAGCCATTTACTTGAGTAGCTGTGCAATGAAGAAAGGAGATGACCTCAGCATTGAGAGTACTCTTAGGCACAGGATCTAAGTTGACAGTGATACCTGGAGACTCAAGATGGCATCACAGTTTACCATTAGTATGAGGCCAGAGAAGAGCCAGGCAATAAATACAGCCTGGACAGGTTTAGGTAATATTGGGTCCCTTGAGTCCATGGAGCTATCCAGTATTTGGTTCCCAAGTCCCGAAATGAATAATTAGTCTGAAGACACCAAGTAGTTGGCACAACTGACACAGAGTGCTTTGCCTATGGAACTAGAGCTACCATAATGGGGTAGGCCAGCATAAACCTCAGAAATTGCTCCACACTCTAAGCTAATAGAGGGAGTCAAAAATAATGTCACATCTCAGGAAGAACGGCAGAAATTAATGCCACTCAGACCTAAGCGGGTAGGTCTGTTATAGCACTTAATTTGTAAGTCTGGATCCTATCATGGGTGATGGAGGATAACAAGATGTTATTGCAAACTCAAAAATTAGGAGCCCCAATTGTAGCTGCCAGGTTGAATGTGTTATCTATGATAGACCAGATTAACAGCCTCAGATACCTGTTATGCAGCTATTAATCTGACAAATAAATTCTTTTCCATCCCTATCAGAAAAGGGAATCATAAATAGTTTCACTCCCTTGAACAAACAGTGATATATATATTTGAAATCTTTCCCTGGAGCTTTGGGAAGAGACAGACCATGGGGCATCAAATGACCATGCACCAGAACTGTCCATCATGACCTGAATTCGGTCAGGCTCACCAAGTCATAAAATTGGATGGGCCCAGCAGCAATCTAACTAAAATTGGAAGCGTGATTCTGGAATACATAAACTAGCTTCAAGAGGAGGTAGGACCGATCCCCATGTCACCCACCAGTTTTTCTCCAGCACTTCTCCCTCACTTGCACTTCTACACTAGGGCCTTCTGGCAGGTCTCTCATTATCTCTGAGCTTGGTTCATGGATCAGTCAGTCTGCTATAACAGCAAAAGCTGAAAATGAATGGTGACACCACCTCACTCAGAGATGTCCTTGATAGACAGTAATGAATGGAAATCTCCCCAATGGGTAGAGCTTTAGGCAGTTTACCGGGTCATCCAATATGTGTCAAGAGAGAAATGTCCTAAATTAAGAGTATAAGTGGACATCTGGGAAAATGTCTTGGCTGGTTAGTTTAGGGTCTAAAAGGAGAAAAAGAGGAATCTTGGAAACAAGGAATTTTAGAGAAGAGGGATTTAGGTATGAACAAAAAATCATTATAATCTACTGAAATTATAATGCAGCTTACTCTACCTCTCTCCAATTCTCCCTGTCTTCCCCATGTGTTGAACTCAAGAATGCCATTTAATAAATCTCTACTTTAGAGTTTGCTGTCTGGGGAAATCAACCTGAAAAAATTACCTAAAACATTGAAATCATAACTTTGTCCTTTGTTGTATCCCCAGTGCCTATTTCTGCCTGCCACCTATAAGGTTCTTAATAAATATTTGCTGAAAAAATAAATGATTGAACCCCCAAAGAGGATGATTAGATGAGGCTCACCAAACTATTTCTGAACTCTGTACCATTCTGAAAATTCTTGCCTTCTTGTCTCTAATGCAAGTTTTAGTATCCTGAGAAAGATATAACATAACAAGGCTATGATTCATCAGGCCCAAAATATGACAACTGCAAATACCCACACACATATACACACATGTATGCATCTCGACTCAAATAGACATACCAAAACACACATTTTTGTCTGTATTTTGGACAACAAGAATGTAAATTAATGATTTTTAAACTCATCACTAACAAAACAATAACATCAAAGAATGGTTAATGAACTTCTCAGTAAATTGCCTTCGAGAAAAAGATCATTTCATAGAATATTGGATTTTTAAAACAAAACCTCAGTTTTCTTATTTAACATGCCTGGCTTAAAATGTTTATGGATGCTTAAATACAATGTATCACTAAAGTTGAGAATGTGGTTTGTATTGTGAAGCCAATTCGTTTTCAAATATTCAAAACACTAGAAAGAAAATTTTGTTCAAATATATACAGTGTTATTTGCAAGGTCATATGCCAGGAAGAAAACAGAAGGGAGTTTGAAAAATATTCTTGATGAGATTAAATATCATGTATAATAGCATCCTTCCTAAAATGTGAGGAATTCACTACCTGCCTTTTGTCCTGTTCTCTTCCTAACTTGCTCTCATATTCCACTTGCCCAAAGAGAGAATAAACTGAATGGTCTGCTTGCACCATTTGGGGGAAAATGAAAATTCTAATTTTCATCAAGGTATTTTCTATGTAGAAACAAAACAACTGGATTGCTCATGAAGTTTGAGTTCTTACACTATTTAATAGAACTGTGTTGCTCTTCCACAGGAAGTCTATGCGCCTCTGCTTTCTGAGAAGTTTCAGCACATTTTATGAGTACTCAACACCAATATTGATGGGTGATGGAAAATAGCCACGGCTATCTCTGCAGTTAAGGGTGTGGGGTGAAGATATGCTGTGGAGCTGAGGGAAGCAGACATCGACCTCACCAAAAGGGTAGAAGAGCTCTCAGAAGATGAGGTGGAACAGGTGGTTACCATTATGCAGAACCCACACCAGTAGAAAACTCCGTAGGCCTTAGCTATTAATAAATAGTTCATACACCAAAAAAAAAGAAGAAGAAGAAGAAAAAGAAAAAGAAGAAGAAGAGGAGGAGGAGGAGGAGGAGGAAGGGGAAGGAAAAGGAGGAGGAGGGGGGCAGAAGGAGGAGGGGAGGGGAAGGAGGGGAGGGGGAGGAGACGAGGGGGAGGGAAAAGAGGGGGAGGAGGAGGAAGAGGAGGAGAAAGAAAGAAAAGAAAAAGAAAAAGAAAAAGAAAAAGAAAAAGAAAAAGAAAAAGAAAAAGAACTGTGTTGGTCCAAACTGAAGGTATAAAGTGCCAGTGATTTCCAAAGTGTCCACAGATTATAGTGGTAGCAGCCTAACTTGTATTCTAATGTACAGCTTCATTGTTTGGGACACTGAGGTGATAGCATTTTAATAGTCAATTGCAGATGGTAGGAGGTAATTCATATATCCCAGTATTTTTGAAATCTGAATAGTAGCTACAATTTTAAGGTAATCTCTATTTCTGGTTTATGTTTTATTTAATTTTTTTAAGTATTTGGTCATGTTTAAAAAAGTATAAAACTATTACTTAGGTACTATAAAAATACTAAAGATAAAAAGTCGTAGTCCTTCCTTTCCCTTCCCATTTATAGCCATGTGCCATCACTTTAAACAGGTAATGTTTGTCTGGATGAGGGGATGGAGGTGTATACATATTTTGACATGCATTAAATTTTATATACAAGATCTGTCCAGAAAAAGTCAAGCCATTGTTAATATTATGAGAATGGTTTGAGACATCGATGCAACCTAGCAGCCAAGGAAAGTGGACTGGAATGCACATGCGTGAATAATGATGGCTTCACTGTACTAGTCAGTGGGGGCAGTAGACACTTGAGTGAGCATGTGTACCGTGTAGCCATTGCATTCAAAATGACTGAGCTAAGTAGAGCAATGAATCTGCTTGAACATTCCTTCACAGAAACTATTTAGATGAATCAGAAAGCCACAGCTATGGGAAATTGGTGATTGGCAGCTTCATCATGACAACATGACTTGCTCATGCATTTTATCTCATGCAGAGATTTTCGGAGAAATATCAAATCACCCAGGTGACTCAGTTCCTCTATGGCTCAGATTTAGTGCCTTGAAACTTTTGGTTTTTTCCAAAAATCACCTTTAAATGGAAGAAATTTCAGACCTTTGCTGAGATTCAGCTGATGGCTATTAGATAAACTGTGAGGTCCCAACATGCTTATTTTGAAGGTGGTTGAGGTGTCATTGTCCTATGTACAATGTTTGTTTTATCTTATATCTTCTTTAATGAATGTCTCCATTTTTTAAAATTTTTATTATTTTAAGAGAGAGGGGAAGAAAGAGAGGCAGAGAGGGAGAAAGATATCAATGTACGGTTGCCTTTCACCTGCCTCCCGCCACAGACCTGGCTGGAGACCTGGCTTGCAACCTGGTTATGTGCTCTGGCTGGGAATTGACCCAGCAACCTTTGGGTTCACAGACCAGTGCCCTTTCCACTGAGCCACCAGCCAGGGCAAATGTCTATATTTTTTATATTACATGATTGTATAACTTCCAGACAGACTTCCAAATGACATCATAAAATAATTCAAATTTTCATGTGTTTTCAATCTTTTGCTAGATGGTCAGTATTTTGGTTATATTTTGTTTTGTATATTTCCATTTATGATCTGCTTTTAGTTCTTCTGGCATTAAAAATGATAACCATAGAAAAATGAACTTAAGTCCCTATTTCTTGATTTAACAATGTTGTATTGAATCAGTTAAGTCTCCAATATGAAATTTGAAGACATTGTTACATGTACATCTCTCATTTTTCCTCTCCAAATCTCTATCACTTCACATATTGGGGTTTGTCAATTTATTATTACTTTAATTTTGTCAAATATAACAGCATCTACATTTTGGTCTACAGTTATAATACTAATAGTTTATTAGTCTCTTCTTTTTGGTTATAGCTTTCTAATGTTACAGGTTTTCATTTGATTCCTACATTTGGCTTGATTTCTTCATCAATATAGCAAAAATATTTGAGAATACAGGGTGAGGCAAAAGTAGGTTTACAATTGTAAGTAAACAGAACAGTTAATTCTTCTATTATTAGTTATTAATTATTATATTATTTTCCATACAAACAACTGTAAATTTACTTTTGCCTACTTTGTATGTTTATCTTTATTAGCAAACAACTTGGCTTGAATTAAATTGTTGGTTTACCCTAGGCCACTTGAAGATACTGCGCCAATATCTCCCAAATTTGGAGGCCAATATTATTTTCCTTCTTGAATCTCATTTATTGTTTTAACTTAGATATCAAAAGGCTCTTTTTAATTTTTCTTTGTTTGTTGCTTCAGTAGATCATGCCTTAGAGTTTTAAATTTTTTATTTATTTTTTAAAAATGTTTCTTATATTTCCATTCACATCCACCATTCCCTTTGTTGTTGTTTTTAATCCCCACCCAAGGGCAAGCTCATTGATCTTTGAGAGAGGGGAAGGAAGGGAGGAAGAAAGGGAGAGAAACATCTATAAGAGAAACACCCACCAGTTGCCTCCCAGACACTTCTCAACCATGGATAGAACCCACAACCTTGGCAAATGTTCTGATTTGGGATCAAACCCACAACTTTTTGGTTTACTGGAAGACACTCCAACCAACTGAGTCACACTGGCCAGGACTAGAGGTTTTTATTTTCATTTTTTAAAGATTTATGTAATTATTTTTTTAAAATCTTCATGCAAGGCCATGCTTATTGATTTTTAGAGAGAAGGGAAGGCAGAAAGAGAGAGGGAAAAGCATCTATGCTAGAGAAATATCAATCAGTTGCCTTCTTGTACACACCCTGACCAGGGATCAATCTCAAAACCTAGATATGTGCTCCGACTAGGAATTGAACCTGCAACCTTTTGGTTTACGGTACCATGTTCAACCAACTGAGCCACATGGGCCAGAGCAGTTTTTAAAAATATCTTTTTGTTATTGTTTCTAGAACAAACTAATGGGAGGGAATAGAAACCCTCCTAAATATCAAAATACCTGAGCTCCAGAATTTGATATAAATGGATAACTTTGGATCACTAATTGATGCTCTCTAGGGTTTAATTTCTAGACAGTACTATAGCTTTATACAATATTAACTAACTCACTGCAATCCTTGATAAGCTGAGAGTATTATAAGAAATGTAAATTTATTACAGTGAAGAAGAGAGATTAAATGTGGATATCTCCTTAGCTCTTCCTCCTTGCTACATGTTCAATGGGCTACATTAAACATAAATAAATGTTCAAATGTGTGATGTTATAAAGGTATGGAAGAATTGCTAAAAGGAAAAAGCAGTCAAAACTTCAGGTTTATTTCTCAGGGATCACATCCACCCTTGCTTGGAGGCATCATGGTGAGTTGGAAGGTCATTAAGCTATGAGTCATAAAATCTGGGTTCTGGTATGAATTTGGGCAATTGATCCAGGTAAACCTAAGTTTAGACCATACCTTGCCTTTTCCTCACTGTGTGCTTATGAACAAATTGTAAAGCTTCTCTTAACTGTTATTTTCTTGTATGTAAAATGACAATAATTATCTCTACTTTCTAGAGGTGTTGTGGGTATTAAATGAAGCATATTTATTTAAATGGATGTTTAGTTGTTTACCTTCTAACTACTTTCTTTCTGAACTATATTCTCATGTTAACATTCTATGAGTATAATTAAAATTGGGATAATGTAGTATATTATTCATTCCCCCTATTTTTCTATGATAATTTTGTAAGGTACTTGCCATTATAGCTTGGGTGTAATATTTTTCTATTACTTGGAAATCTCATTTTAAAAAAATATTTGCTGCAGACCCTTTTATAGTTCCTAATTAGGCATGACAAATGTATCCCTAAGACCACCATTTAGTAATTGCAAAATACACATCATAAAAATATGTATAAAGAAAGAAAACTGCCTGATAGCAGCTGGATTCTTTTCATTTCACTACCTAGCAACTTCTTTAGATTTGGGGAATTCTCTGAAGTCAAAAGGAAATTAGGTGTGTAAAAAGAAATTTGACAATTTTATTTCTAAAGATCCATCTGCAGAACCTGAATTTGACATGACATCTTGCTCAATTAAAGAAAAGAACAAGTTAAATATAGTATTTTGCAAATAACAAACGTGTTGGTGAGTGCACTGTAAAAATGCAAAACAGAAATAAAATATATGCTTAACTGTTTTAACTCATTTGATTTTGTCTCCTGAAGCCACGCATCATCTGGCTAGGTGACTGATGATTTCATTTAAATTCAATTCTTGAAAAAATAGTCCATTAGATCACAAATAAAATTGTCATATTTTCCACTTACAAAAAGAAAAGGTAGGATATAAATAAATTAGTAGCCTAACATCTCCTCTCTGGGGATCTTGCATTAAGCCTTTTTGAAGTAATGAGCAGTGTGGTAGAATCAACATTGAAATCAGCTCTATTTATTAACAGTGTGACTGACCTTGGGCAAATCGCCCCACCTGCTTAGGGCTTCATTCTCTTTATCTCTAAAGTGGGAGTAAAAAAATCCTGAAATTGTTGTTTTAAAGACCAGGTTAAGAGAACAACCTTGGAAGAGAATTGTGAAACAAAATGGCATTATTAATAATAGTTAATAATTAAAATAAAATCATGGCATCTTTATTTGGTTTATATTTTATTTCCTCACCATCCCAAATCTATAAATATAAAATGCTTTATATTTTAGTTCTCTGCTCTGCCTAATTTTTAGGGGAAAGTATGAATTTTGAAAAACTATCCCATTCCTCTCAATTTGACCTTCAAATTTACAGCATTAGTAAGTCCTCATCTAATTAAATCAACACATCTTTGTTGAGCCTTTGTGTGTGAAATATATTTTATTAGGTGTAAGGAGAGGAGAAATGCAGCCCCTATTAGTGTATGGGACTTCATGAAATAGAATCAAAGCTTGCCTTCAGCACAGGTCATGCTAAACATTTAAGTCATCCTTTTTAAAGAATTTAACTTTCTCTTTCTTTATCCCCCTGTGCTGAATATCTTCCTTTTGCTTCTATGGATTCATCTCCCTGCTTTGCCATCTTGCTCTCTGCCCATTGGGGCCTGATCTGGCTGGCTACTCTGGTGGCCTCCTTTGTCCTGGCAGTGAATACGGAGCCCCACAGGAGAATACAGGGGGGAAAGAGGGTGAGATTGGGGTGCTTCCTCCTGTTTGCTGTCTGTGTCCTTCAGGTGAAGGCCTTTCTGTTTCTATTCTAGGCATTAATTCTTCCTCCTCTCTTGCTAACCTAGGAGTATTAATAGAACCGGGGCACTATACTTCCCTTTATGGTTTTCCTTCACTGTCTGCAACTTTTAAAATACTCTCTTTAGAAAAGTTTCCTCAAATTACTCAAGTTAGGTGGTCTTCTGTTTACTGCCAAGACCCTGATTCACACAGCCTTTTACTCCCAAATTCCTACCCCTCTCTACCTCTTAACCACCCACCTCCAATTCTAGGTGCTGCTTGACTTCATGTCTCTAAGCAAGTGAGTCTCAATTCACGAACTTGCAGACTCTGAAAATACACTATGGCCTCTCAGGAGCCCATGGACACTAACATGAAAAGCACTGGTGTACCCAGTATCCAATCCCCACCTCCCAAAATAAGAACCCCATGGGTTAATTATTCTTCTATTTAAAGGAATCTGACTCTATTAAAAAGGACTCAAAAGAAAAATTATATGTTGTTTGTTTTTATAATTTATTACATATTACAAAATCCCAATGGTTTATAAAACCTATAGTTTTTTAAACCCTGGCTAGTGTGGCTCAGTGGATTGAACACCAGCTGGCAAACCAAAGGGTCACCAGTTCGATTCCGTCACTGCACATGCCTGGGTTGCAAGGCAGGTCTCCAGCCAAGTCCCCAGCTGGAGGCACATAAAAGACAACCACACATTGATGTTTCTCTCCCTCTCTTCCTCCCTCCCTTCTTGTCTCTCTAAAAATAATATTTAAAAAAATAATAAAACCTATAGCTTTTAGAACTAAAAAATAATCATAAAGTGAGTTTTATCCAGAGCTTTCATTTTATAAATGAACTAAGGCTTGAAGAAGTCAAGTGACTTACTCAAGGCCATATAGCTTTTATTGACCAAGTTTCAATCTGCTCCCTATGTCCTAACCAATGTTATTTTTCTGCCCAACACCTTACCTAATTTACACTATCTTCTATAGAAAAAAAGAGAACTGAAATGTCTGTGCCTGCATAAGAACATTTTTCTAAGAATCTGGCCCTAAAATCAGGGGAGAAATGACACACTTTTGAGATATTAGGGATAGAAAATAGTTTCAGGCTCTCCCTGAATTTCTAAATAGGGAATCTGAGCCCCAGTTATGATCCATATCTTGTGCTCCTCATATTTCCTGGCATATTTCCCTAACATTTCCCCCATCATTTTCAGGATCTCTAAGGGGACTCTGAATAATTTCATACTCAGAGTGTCTCCATAAATCTATCATTTTCCCTGATGATTGGATTTTAAGACTCAAAGAGATCATAAGATATGTACAGAATAATGAAAAAGCAAAATATGCCATCTGATGGAGAATATCACAAGAACTCACCCGTACATTGAAATATGAGTTAGTTAGCCATTTCCTTTACATTAGATTGATGGCAACTGACTACTCCTCCCTGAAAAAGGACTTACTTGCCCAGTGCGCCCACAAAGTCAAGGTGCCTATGGCAACATGCTGTTCAGTCAGCGTGCACTCAGGCTAACATTTACACAGGATGCCATCACCAGCGCAAGGCATTCAAGATAAAGTTTTCAATCGCTGTCTCGGGAGGCTTGACTGCCATTCAATCCACAGGAGCACGTCAGAAGATAGTATTTGCGCTGAGCAGACATCATTTTCATCTGAAAGGGGATATTAAATAAGCATAGTAAATTCATACAGGTTAGCCTACATGCACTGACCATAAAACAGCACGTTGTTCAGGTTGAATTCTTTTATGAATCCTTATGCTGTGAGTCAATTGGCCAATAACTGCCAAAATGTTAATTTCTATATTGAGGAAGACCATGAAATTGGGTCCTTGGCCACCACCATAATAAAACCAACTCCAATTTCCTTATTCTGCCATTATCAATGGGTATATTGGAATTCGAACAGAGATGTTTGAGATTTGTCCTTAAATGTTCCTTTCAGGAAACCCAAGGTCATTACCCTTTAATCGCCTCCGGAACACAAAGACCTTTTCAAAACACAGGCAGTTTGTTCAAATTAGAATTTCTTTATTAAAACAAGATGGCAGGGAGAAAAGGAGGTAAGGTAGTTCCACGTCAGAGATCCTATTGAGGAAATTCATAGATTAGGATGATCCCCGAGGTTTCCGTCAACTTTCTAACCTTCTGATTTCAGACTGCAGTATACAGCAAGTGGGGAAAGCAGTTTTGGCTGTGAGTATATGAAGCACAGAGTTTACTCTTGTGTTATTATTTATTAATGATTATATCATCTTCCATAAGCATGATTGTAAACCCCCTTTTGCCCACACTCTGCCATGCTCTGTGGATCAACAACACTAAGTCTAAACCATAGAAGTTTGCTGCAGAGTAAACTAGAAAAAACATGTCTGCCCTTCCCTTGCTTCACCCTTTATCTCAAACGGCGATACTATGACTCTCTGAGTCTTAGCTGCCAAGAAATGGTCCTTTATCCTTAAGGATAGTACAGGATTTCTCAGGTATATCTTTTTGTTTGAAACCCCTGAACTGGCTGCAGATCTAGAGAGAGTCCAGGAGTGCTTCCCCAGCTGCTGGAGTGTTTTACAATTTAGTCAGAGTGAGGGGCTTGAACTCAGTCTTGGGTCTAAATCCTGGTATAGTCCTGGCCCAATCTACTAACCGGTGTGAGGATCAGAACTGTTATCTATAAAACTGGATACAGATATTTATGCAGTGGGAAAGACGAAGTGTTCAAGGGATACTATATGAGGCTTACACTGAAGTTCAGCTTTAGCCCTGGGGTTTAGCCAAAATCTGATAGGTACTTGGCTTCAACTTTGGCCTTGCTCTTTGAAATAAACAATTTACCTACTTTATCATTTTCTGGCATTTCCCACTTCAAGAGTGGTCAATGATTGTGGGTTCTCACCCATTACGTGAGATCAATACAACACGTTACAATATGGGCAATAATACTTAGCATTGATATAAGGATATTCATCTTCTATCTATCTATATAATTAATACCTGACCCTGTTTTACTTTTCTACCAAATCCTTGTCACTACTTGACTTATTAATATAACAACATTTATGTTTTCTATATATTGTCTGTCTCCTTAACCAGTAGGTACACTACATCAAGTCAGGAGTTTCAGAATTTCATTTGTTTTGTTTACTGCAGTGTCCCTGGTGCCTAGAACAGTGCCAGCCTCTCCATAGGCCCTCAATAAATTATTCTTGAATGAATGAATGTGCAGCAGATCCTAATCTCTTTCCTCATACTTAAGTCTGCAAGGACAATCCTTTTCTTTGTGTGTTTTTTAACTGATGAGAGATGATCTTCCTGATGGGTTTGTCCATCACACCCAGGGTCTGGAGCCTGATACAGTATCAAGGTGGCAGAGGGTGGGCACCATAGCCTCACAGTCTTCTTGCCATGCTGACTCCCTGATTGCCTCTGAGTTGTTCTTCCTACTCCTCCAGATTTCTGTGGACTTAGTGGCTCTCTCTCAGCTACTTTTTAGCAACCCCTGACTGCACAAGAATCATTTTTGCAGCTCCCACACCATGCTAGATTCAGAGAAATTCTGGGTATCTAAGATCTATCCTGGACACAAACATTTCTCTTCTGGATACCTGTCACTTTTCCAGGACTCTACATGGGAGAGAGCTCAAAGACTCTCTGATTTCAGACCCTACAAACTCATCCGGGCTTTCCAGTGGGCCCACCCATCTTGGCCTGGGGCTGGGGCCAGAGAGCAGGGCACATGGAACTTCTTTCTTAGGGACTCATCAGTGCTCCTTGTCAGACTGCCTTCTATCTATAGTGACAGATATTTTTTCCAGTGTTCATTGGAAGGTCTGAGAATCTTCTCAGAGCCTATGCTTTTAAAACTCACAAGCCAGGACAATGTTTTTTCCTCTGCTTTACGTAGCCCTTTCTTCTTCTGAGCCAGTGGACACAAACTAGTTTAGCTGGTCAAACTTGGAAGAAAGGTCAGGGAATAAAAATTAAAAGTTATTAGCATTTCTAAAACATCATACCACACACCAATACACATGCATGCACATGTACACACGTGCACACACATAATAAATAAATTTAAAAATAACTGTCTAGCTGTTTAAGCCTCCCTATAAAATGCTCTAGCCCTCTCTTATTTAGGAAATGATAGATCAATTGGTAAAAGAGCTCTCAAATCTTTGTTCTAATAAGCTTGTCTACACAATGCCAACAATATCTATAAATAGACACAGTACTCCTAACATCTGGGTACAGGAAGCTCCGTGTCAGGTCACAGGCCCTGTACTCATCCAACCCAACCTGTTTATCATCATCTCCTCTGAGAAGCCCTTCCAGCCTTCCCTAAAATGGTCACCAGTCCCTCACCGTATCCTGTTCCAGTTCAACTATTAGGCTGCAAGTTACCGAAAACTCTAAAGAACAATGGCTTACACAAAAGATATGTTTATTTTTCTCTCATGTAAATGGAATTTTAAGGTAAGAAGCCCAAAGCTGGAGGCTGGCCTCGAGGTCACCAAAGATCTGGTTACAGTGGTCAACCTGCTTTCGCTCCTGCCCTCTTCTCCCCCTCCATGACTGCCACCTCAGTTTCAGGATGCATGAGTAAACTCCAGCTACCACATTCCATCAGCAGTAAAAGACTGGAGACAACAAAGGAACATCCCTTTATCTTTGGAAATATCCCAGATGTTGCACACAGAACATCTGCTTATTTCCCATTAGCTATAAGTTCATTGCAAGGATGCATCTACCTGTAAAGTGAAATTTGGTACATGGTGTTTTAGCTGAAGGGCACTGTTTCTGACAAAACATTTCTGGGATTCCTAGTTGTAAGAAAGAAGAGATGCTAGAAGGTATCAGCAGTTTCTTCCACTCCTTGTAAAACAGTGACCTTACTTGTTTACACATCTTTTAAAGCAGCTGGTAAATTCCTTGAAGAAAAACAAAACAAAACAGTTGTCCCATTCACCTTTCTCTCCCAGATTCTAAGATAGCCTGACTAGAGTTATACTCAATAAATGTTCGTTAATAATGGAGAATTTGCAGTATCTGAAATGTACCAAGCACTTGATACATGTGATCTCTAGTTCTTAATTAAAATACAAGACAAAAATCATTAAAAGCACACATAAGAAGAACTGGTTTCAATCCCATTTTATGAAAAGTAAGAATCAGGCTCACTCCATCCAGGTCCGTAGCTGGAGGCAGGTAAAAGGCAACCATACATTGATGTCTCTCTCCCTCTCTGCCTCTCTCTCTTCTTCTTTCTATGGAAATAATAAATAAAATTAAAAAAAAAAAAGAATTAGGCTCATAAACATTAAGTAACTTACTCAGATCTTATGTCCTGTAAGTGGCAGAGTTTGGACTTCCAGACAGCTCTGTCTGATTCAAAGTCACACTTCTGTCACTAGGTGGGCTCCCCTACCTGCTGTCTCTACTTTCCTTGCCTGCCACTGATGTGACATTACCAGAGAGGTAACATGGGTTGCTGAACGTTGGTTTATTGACCCAGGTCATGGACATGCTAGTGGAAAAAAATGGTAATAACAGCGTGGCCTGCTTGGCTCTTGAGGGAGAAAGCTTGGTAACATCCCTTTCATTGACTATGATATCCCTTCCTCATTTGATCTCACACCATTTATCCTAACCGCTCCTTCACCAAATCTATTCCTGGGGCCAACTGATAAGACCATCCTCTGCTCTGCCTTGATGACTGCTTATTTCCTTTGTGTGGATTTTTGCTCATCCTAGAAGAGGGACTCACCACCTACCCCGCCAGGAGTGATGGTTGCTGAGCTTATTATTAGCTAAGATGTCTGCCCCACTTAATGGGACTCCGATTGCTGTCTCTGGATCTCATCATTATTGTGGTCACAAAAACATAGATTCTCACAGCCCCCATCCCCATCTTGACAAGACCTTAAAATAGCTTACTATCTAAAAATCTATTCCCCCAAATCTACTGATGTACTATATTCTATTTCTATTACTATAACACAAATTACTCTGAAGCATATATTACTACATAATTGTATCTTTATAAACCCTCTGACCAAGTAGATTTTACATACTTATTAATTAAACTAATAAAATTCCCAATAAAATTTCATACTGATCTATATTGCACACCATATTACACTGTTTCACCTTTCAAACAGAAAAATTCTTAAATACTGCTAGCATATGACTGTACAAGTAGAATTAGTCATAGATCAAGATTAGAATGCAAGGCCTTTGAAGAAATGGACTAATTCTATGCCTTAAATGTCTATATTTTCTGGCCCTCACCTTGCCAAGTATCATATCAACTATCACTTAATTCTCAGATTCATCCATATGGAATAGCAGTGTCTACAGCCTGTGAATCAGACCCCAGCTCTAACTGATCATTGGACTATATTCAGCAGCAAATTACATATATTCCCCTATGAAAGCAATCATATAGTCTCTTGATCAACAATGCTCAGTTTTTTGCCTTCTTTCCAAATACATGTTTTCATGAAACCAATTTGATTTAGAAAAAGTCATGTTTTCCTACATTCTCTGACTAAACCAGATGGTAATAAATATCATTTTAAGAATGTTTTTTCTTTTAATCAGGATGGCAATGGCCTAACCAATAATGGCCATTCCTCATTTTCTTCAGGACATGTTGAGGAGCCTTGCTATCATTCCAATTTGTTTAGTACAGACCATGAGGGGCCAAATGCAAATATCACTGGCCTCTCTTAGGCACAGAGTTGGGACACAAACTTCACCGGCTTTCAAGGGATGGGGTGGGACCTAAAACAGGTCTGGAAATTCTGAAAATCTTTTCAGGGAAGGCTATGAAATCATAACCAACAATTTTATTGACTCAACTCAAGAAAAATGTATTAGTGCTGGCTATACACTGGCTATACTCAGGTTACCAACAAGGATAATCTGAGGCACCAGGGACACATAGCTCAGAAGGCACACTTCCTACCCTCAACAGGCTTACCGACCTCATGTCCTATAAATGGCTGAGAGAGATACTGTTATACATACTTAGCTCATGCATTGTGCCCTGGATTCCAAAAAAGGAATAAGAAGAAGAGTAAGAGTAATAATGTAAATGCAAATACAAAAACACAAATGTAAGAATAATATTTGCTGAGTGATTACTGTGAGCTCTAAATAAATGCATTATCTCTTTTATTGCTCATAGCAACCTATCTGGTGTAAGTCAGCATTCTTCCTTTTGTAAGCAAAGCTATGCTAGTGGGATGAGCAGACTGAAGTGACAAATTCTGCCCTCAGGCATTCGGGAAGGCTTCACAAAGGAAGTAACATTTGTTAGGATCATCAGATCTGGTTCCTGGTATAGGCCCCACCAGGCAGCGATGGAACTTCATAATCAAGTCACTAATAGAAATTACATACTGGGGGATTTCCTGTGCAGTTGCTAATGGGGAAACTGCTTACACTACATGACTAAATATGTTGTTCTAGGCCATTAAAACTGCATTATGCATATGCTGAGGCTGGAACTGGCTAAAGCATAATGGAGGGCTGCTAATCTGATCACTAGACCATGTTCAGTACATTTGTTCAGGGGTGAGCCAAAGATAAAATTATAAATCCAGCTGTAAATAAGAAAATAATTGGGCTGCCTGTATCAGTTGATGGGAGTTTGTGGCCAGCTACAACCTGTTTAAAAATGTGTTTTTTATAAAATATTCTGCACATTCAAAAAAGTGTGTCTGGTGAATAGCTAAGACATAAAGAATGATTAAGTGAACAACTGTGTGCCCAGCTGAATAAAGAGGAAATTACTAAATCTGTCTTCCCCATTAGTGTTTTTTTTTTTTAATTTCCCTCTCTCCCCTCCAAAGATTGTGGCTTTTTAAAATAGTTTTATAATGTATACACATGACCTGGAAACATATGCTGCTCATTTGTGTACACTTGAACTTTAACAAGTGGAATCGTAGTCCGTATTCTTTCATGAGTTCCTTGTTTCACCCACGTTGTTTTTGAGTCTCATCCATATTGAAGCAGAGAGTTACATTCAACCATTTTCACTGCAGTATAGGATACAAATTACTGATCCATTCTTTGGTCAATGGACATTTTTGTAAATTCAGCCTAAACATTTCTATACGTTACTCACATCAGCAAGACTTTCTCTACAGTCTATACCTAGGAATAAGACTGTTTGGTAATAAGATATATTTTCTTCAAATTAAAAAAAATAATGGTAAAAAATTTTCCAAAGTGGTTGTACTGATTTACTCTTTTGCAAGGTCAAAGTCTTACATTCTCATCAAGATCAGCGTTGTCCAACTTTGCCAGTCTGATGGATGTGAGACGCTAATTTATTGTAGTTTTAATTTGTATATGTCTGGTCACTAATTAATTTTTTCACTGTTATTATTAACATGGCTTCTTCAAAATGTCTTTTTCATGTCTTTTAATCATTTTTTTTTCTCAGGTTTTCTTTTCATTTGCCTTCTGATAAACATAACTTTTTATGTTAGTATAATCAAACATTAATCTTCTGTTTATAGTTTATATGTTGTGTAAATTGTGTAAATTACATCTCTACCTAAGGTATTTTATTCATATTCTCTTTTAAAAACTTTAAAGATTTCTTTCACTTTTAAACTTTTAATTCACCTGAAACAGATTTATTTAGACTATGAAGAAGAAATCCTATTTTAGTTTTTTCCACAGGGATAGCCAATTGTCCCAATACCATTTATTGCACAGTGACATTTTCCCATTGGTTTACAATGAGAGCTCTGTGTATATGAGGCTTTTATACATGGTGGGTCTGTTTCTGGCTTTATTCTGTTTAGGTGATCTCTTTATCTATCAATACATTAGGCTCACATAAGGCTTTCTGACTAATTTTTATAGCTAATAGGTCAAGTTCCCGCATGTTTTTTTCTTTTTTCAAGCTGCTCTTAGCTGTTTGTCCTTCCCTGTTTCACATACATGTTAGGTGCTATCTATCAAGTTTCCTCAAGGGTTCAATTGCTACTTTTATAGATCAATTATGAGAGACCTGATCACCTTATCTAGGAATGCTATGTCTCCATCTAGTTAGGTCTTCTTTAATTTCTTTGAGTAAAATTGAGTACTTTTCTACATTAAACACTTAGACATAGCCCTGGCTGATAGCACAGTGGATAAAGGCACCAGCCTGCGAACCCAAAGGTTTCTGGTTCAATTCCCAGCCAGGGCACATAACTAGGTTGCAAACCAGGTCTCCAGCCAAGTTTGTAGTTGGAGGTATGTAAAAGGCAATCATTCATTGATGTTTCTTTCCCTGTCTGCCTGCCCACTTTTCCTTCTCTCTAAAAATAATAAATAAAATATTTTTTAAAAAAGACTTAAACATAATAACTTTTGTTACATTTATTTCTCAGTATTATATTTTGTTGTTAAGTATATTTTAGTTTGAACTAAGAAACTATTGGTTGCTATTGTATGGTTATGCATTGACTTAAAATTGATCATATATCTGACAATCTTGTTAAACTCTCCTAATATTTATACATGTATATAAAGTAAGTCTTTGATTTGGATGATTTTCATGTCATCTCTAAATAATCAATTTTGTTTATTTATTTTCAATCATGTCAACTTTTCTCAGTTTTCTTGCCTTACTACAATGGCTAGAGTCTCTAATACAACACTGAATAAAATCCATGACACCTGGCTTTTTTAAAATTTGGAGTATTTCAATGACCTTCTTGCACAGGAAGCCATGCCAGTATTCTTGGGCTCATTCCATTGTTAATGTACTGCCAAAGGGAGAGAGAGCTAAACTTCGCTGTCCCAGGTGGCAGTTGACTTCTGCTGGGTGGACATGCAGGGAACCAAGGAGACGATTGCACAGGTGAGGTCTGCTTTCAGAGGAAGGAGAGACTTTTTCCAGGGCAACAAGTTTTAGTCTTTGGACTAGAATCATCCCTTTGACCATATCTCCCTCTAGTCCATTCCCTTGAATAAAGTCTTCATCTCATAAGCAGACATGCTTTTTTATCTATATTCTCTCATTTCAACTACCTTGAAAAGAGAGGCAACATTTCTGCCACAAGGTGACCACAAAGAGACCCCAGGTGAAAGAATAACAGATCTTTCAGAGGACTAAATTTGCTTTGGTCCTAATACACATGATTATCATGCCAGCCCCAGATGTGTCATCTTTATTATCTCTGCAGCTAAGTGAAGGTGTGTAGGCATTTCAGCATGCAGTCTTATCTTCCCTTCTCAAACTCTTTTAGACAAATTGAAATTTCAGCAACCAGTGGCTGGTTTTGCTCCATACTACCTTTTGCTGGCTTATGAGAGTGCAATTGAGCATTTCAGTTTTAATGCCAATAGATGTATAATTGATTGCATAACTGGGGAACTGAGAGTGAAAAATGGTGATAAATAGATAAGATGCCTGGATGCAGAAAACTGATAATCTCTGAAAACACCAGGTATGTAACCATTCCAGGTATACTACTTTCATAAGTGCCATTTCTACGTCTAGTTCCTCTCTCCATGTTTCTTCCTGTCATGCATCATCTGTAATTCAAATGGTTTTCAGTTCTACTTTATGAGGGGTTCACCCAAACACCATCCAACCTACCAGTCCATTTGGAAACTATAAAATGGCAAAAGAGGTGCAGCTGAACTGCCTAATGAAAAATCACTTGAACATCATAAAGGCCCTGGAGTTGACATCATACTCAATGGGCGAAAACTAAAAGCTTTTCCCCTAAGATCAGGAACAAGACAAGGCTGTCCACTCTCTCCAGTTCTGTTCAACATCTTTTAGGAAGTTCTAGCCATAGCAACCAGAGAAGAAAAAGAAATCAAAGGTATCCAAATTGGAAAGAAGGAAGTCAAACTGTCATTATTTGCAGATGATATGATAGTGTACGTACAAAACCCAATAGACTCCACCAAAAACTTACTCAACCTAATAAGCAAATTTAGCAAAATAGCTGGATATAGAGTCAATATTCAGAAATCAAAAGCATGTTTGTATACCAATGAAACATCAGAGATAGAAGCAAAAAAACAAATCCCATTTACCATAGCAACAAGAAAAATAAAGTACTTAGGAATAAACAACCAAGAAGGTAAAAGACCTATACTCAGAAAACTACAGAACACTGAAGAAAGAAATGAAGGAAGATACAAATCAATGGAAACATGTACCATGTTCATGGATGGGAAGAATTAACATCATTAAAATGTCCATACTACCCAAAGCAATCTATAGATTCAATGCAATCCCAATTAAAATACCAATGACAGACTTCACAGAGATAGGAAAAATACTTCAAATATTTATAATGGAGTCAAAAATGCCCATGAATAGCCACAGCAATCTTGAGAAAGAAGAACAAGGTAAAAGGAATCACAATACCAGACATCAAACTATACTACAAGGCTACTGTAATCAAAACAATCTGGTACTGGTATAAGAATAGACATATAGATCAATGGAACAAAATAGAGAGCCCAGAAATAAACCCAGGACTCTATGGTCAATTAATATTTAACAAAGCAGGAAGGAACATAAAATAGAGTAAAAACAGTCTCTTCAACAAATGGTATTGGGAGAATTGGACAGCAACATGCAAAAAGATAAAACTAGACCACCAACTTACACCATACACCAGAATAACTCAAGATGGATAAAGGACTTAAACATAAGCAGTGCCACCATAAAAGTCCTGGAGAAATATACAGGCAGTACAATTTTAGATATCCTATGCAGAAATATGTTTACTGATTTGAAGAAATATGTTTCTCCAAGGGCAAAGGAAATCAAAGAACAAATCAACAAATGGGACTAAACCAAATTGAAAAGTTTCTGTTAAGCTAAAGAAAATACCAGCAAAATTAAAAGGGAACCAACTGTATGGGAAATCATATTTGCCAATGATACCTCAGACAAGGGTTTGATCTCCAAAATATATAAAGAACTAATGTGACTCAACACCAGGGAGACAGACAGCCCAATTAAAAAATGGGCAAAGGACCTGAACAGACAACCCTCTGAGGGTGACATACAAAGGGCCCAAAGGCATATGAAAGAATGCTCAACATCACTAGCCATCAGAGAAATGCAAAGTAAAACCACAATAAGATACTACCTCACACCTGTTAGAATGGCCACCGTCAACAAATCAACAAACAACAAGTGCTGGCAAGGATGTGGGGAAAAGGGAACCCTCATGTACTGTTGGTGGGAATGCAGGCTGGTGCAGCCACTATGGAAAACAGTATGGAGTTTCCTTAAAAAACTAAAAATGGAACTGCTTTTTGATCCAGCAATTCCACTACTAGGAATATACCCAAAGAACCCTGAAACACCAATTCAGAAGAACCTATGTACCCCTATGTTCATAGCAGCATTATTTACAATAGCCAAGTGCTGGAAACAGCCTAAGTGCCCATCAGTGGATGATTGGATCAAAAAACTTTGGTACAGTTACACAATGGAATACTACACAGCAGAAAGAAAGAAGGAACTCCTACCCTTTGCAACAACATGGATGGAACTAGAAAGTATTATGCTTAGTGAAATAAGCCAGTCAGTGAGAGACAAATACCATATGATCTCACCCATTACAGGAAAATAATGAACAAAACAAACAACAAGCATAACAAAACCAGATACATGAATACAGTGAATAGATCGTCAGTGGGCAGGGAGGGGGGAGGAAGAGGCAAAGAAGGGGAGCAGTTTAGTCAAGAACCAAGTATGGAGGAACTATGGACATTGGACAACAAGTGGGATTGACTTTGTGGGGCAGTGGTGGAGTGGGGAAGGGGAAAATGGGAAGTAAAAAGGGGATGGATGTAATACAACAAATATAAAATTAAATTTTAAAAATTCACTTGAAAGAACCTTTGATCAACCTCAAATGCTGCTTCACATCCTTTGTGGTGTTGTAGAAGACTTTAATCTTCTCATCTGTACTTTTCTTTCCAAGTTACATTATTGAATTTTTCCATTAAAGTAGATGGCATACATTGCTTAACACAGACATACACACATAAAATATAACATAAACAGTGTACTTGCCCTTGATCAAGGAAATTTGCTGTAAAGAACACTATAGCAAGATGCTGTTTGGTGTGCTTTTTGTGCGTTATTGGTGATGCTCAGAAGAAAGCATTTCAGTTATTTTCAAAAGACGTTTTAACAGGTTTCCAGCTTATCCTGCCTACCTGAAAGACCTGCATGTCTTTGACAAATGCCAACATCACTTCATACCAGAGTTGTCACTTATTAATTGTATTTTAATTAGTTTCAACCACTTCAAGCTTACAAGAGGGGATGACCATCAAATGTAGTAGGTCTGAACTCGAAAAAGAGAAATAGAGAGACTCCTCCTATTGAAGAACAGGTTTACCTGAAATAGATAACATAAGTTCCACAAACTATATTTCCGGGTGCTCCAAATAGTCTCCTGATAGTCTCCACTTTAAAATTTGCTAAGAAATCCATCAAGAAAGCTGGATCTTAAGATCTCAATTCAAAGCCATCAGTCAGCCTAATCTTAGAGGAACAAGGAGACTGAGACGCTCACAAAAGGGTACATGATCATAACAATCAACATTTATTGAATTCCTACCATGTGTCAAGTTCTTATCATGTTAAGAGCGTAATCGTTATTATCTGAATCTTCATGCCTCTATGATGTAAGTACTACTGTAATCTTCATTTTATAGATGAGAAAACTGAGGAACTTGATTGAGCTCATAAGAGGGTTGTATTCCAGAACTGGCACCCGTAAACCCTCCAATATGGCTTTGCTGCCTGTATGAATTAAGTACCAAACCTCTGCTTGCATTAAGAATCCCTAGTCACATTATCCTGCAGACTCACCCAGCATGCCTAAGACATCTTTTTACCTCTTCTCCATGACTATAGTAAGAAGCTTATTTACTCATCTACACATCTATTCATTCACCTAGATGCATACTGCTACAGCTGTTCAAAGAAGGGAGTCTTGCTCTCAGACAGTGATAATAAAGGAAGAAATTAGAAGTGAGGCCACAGTTGACCTATTTCTTCTAAAAGTGAGGATGGGAATCTTTCCAAGGTGAAATAAAGAGAATGTGACCAGACACAGAATTAGGAAAGCATAAGGATTGCTTAGAAAACATGGTGGTTCTTTGTTGGATGTAGCATAATATACCGTGATAGGAAGTTCATTTGGAAAGGTAGGTTGGGCCAGATCACAGAACTTATCAGATTAATTTAGGAAGGCACACATATATCCCCCAAACTAATAGTTTCTTGGGCAGAGAGCCATGATATTCATTTTAGCAATCCTCTCTCCCACAAAGAGCTTTCTGTGGTGCTTAGCTCATTATAGACACATAAATATGCTAAACATAAAAAGAAATAAAGTGTCAGTCTTTCCAAGGCAATGTATTTAATAGAAACATGGATCACAACCTTAAATGAAAGGAAGTATATTCAAGTGGTGTCACATAAAAATAAAAAAGAATAAGAAGAAAATAATGTAAAGAGTTAGCAACATCTCAATAGAATTTGTGAAGTTGCATGAACTAATTAAAAACTAACATTTTCCATGCTTGGGCTATGTGCCAGCCAGTGTCCCCAAGTTACATTTAGCATCTCACTTAACAAACTTTATAAATACTTACAATTATAACATACAGTGTCCATTCAGGGATACTGAGGGTCATTAATAATCTCTGTAACATTAAACTAAAATTAGTATGCAACCAGAATTTATGGAAGGCTCTAATTTATGAGTCTATTACGCCTGACCATTTTTTTTAAGGCTTGGTAACATTGAAAGCTTTTCCTGCCTTGAACATGCACATGTGTTTAAAATTTCCAGTTTAGGGGGGGAAAGCTTGTTATTAGAATATGATTTGTGTTGTTTTGATCAGGTGCTATGCTTGTTTTAAATTACTATTATTTTAACTTCACTATTTTTACTTCAATTTTTATGGGTTAATAACTCTAAAATTGGTAATGACTTTTGGGAAGTGCTGTAATTTTTCAGTAAGTGGAAGAGTTTGAGTATAGTTTTCATTATTTTACTTGACTCTAATTTTTTGTTACTATAGGGCATTTTTTAACTAGAAAGTTGTGAGCGAAGGTAAAATAGATGAATAAAGGAATCTTTTCCTCTACCTGAGCAGCCAAAAAAAGGAAGGAAGGAAGGAAAGCAAAAATGACCTAGAAGAAAAATGTTAGATAAATGTCATCACTGCCCCTGCTCTCACAGCTGACATCTCTAAAAGTCATGGCACTCTTTCCCAATGAGCTAAGATGCAACTTCAGAACCCTTCTTAACCCAGCATCTCAAGGAGTGCGTGGGCAGAGGAGTCAAACCCTATTTGCAATCTCTGTCTTACAGCTATACAATAATCTCTGATAGGAAAACAGCCTGCAACATAATTCCTGCTTATGAGCTATTGCTTTGGTTGGCACACTCCATCACCTGCATAGCCATCCTTAGAGTTCATACATTATCTCATTTAATTCTCACAATAATCATATGAGGCCAGAACAGCCAACCCCCATTTTGTAATAGTTTTATAGTTTAAGTCTCAGAGCTAAATTGTATTTCCAAGCTATTGGCTTGCTAGATCCCTGATCTTAATTACTAATGGGCCTCTCAGTCTTTGAGTAAAGAAAGTTTGAAGTAAAGAAAGGAGTCCCTACAAGAATATCCTAGAAAGTTTTCAAAAAGCAAATATGTCAGTGATCCTGAAGAAAGAATGCAGATGCAATGAACCAAGTATATTCATAAAGATATGGAGACTATGTAGTGGAAGTTTTTCAAGGCAGACAAGATAGAGCTGAAATTAAGCCTCTAGATATAATATAGACAAAGAACAAAAATATTCTGCAACAATGTTCATTATGCAACAGGTACTTGCATCACAGTTAATACTTGAAACTGCCTGGAAGGTGAGTATTGTCAGCCCCTTATACAGATAAAAACAATATTCAGGAAGATTTAGTTCCCTTCAATTTTTCATCCCTAGGAACCAGAATTCAAACCAGGTCACCTGAATCTAAATCCTAGACCCACCTGGATCAGGCAACCAGAGAAACAAATTAGTGTCCATCCTACATGACTGGATGAAACCCAGCTGGCCCTGACACTGATATTCAAAGCAATAGGGCCCTACAGTTTTGGACTAGCCAAGGTTGGGGACAGACTCAGAGACAAGATCTAAGAAATCTTAAGGTTAAGTGTTGAGAAGGAAAAGAGAGTTCTTCACATCTGTGAATAGCTGCCTTATGCAATAGCTTTTTATTTTAATCAAGTATTTCTTTTTTCTACCAGGACAAACGCTTCTCCTTTCTCACCCCAAGTATAGGTGCCAAAGGCCGTCATCATTCATTTTACCCCATTGTACTGTCACCAGATAAATCATGTTCGTGATTATTTCTGCTGCTCGTGTCTTGCCAGTGAACATGCATCAGAAAATGTCAACCTTCCATTTCTCATCTTAAAGACAACATAAAATAAGGACCGAAATTCACACAGGTGAACCCATCTGTGCTAAACATGAAAACACATGGTGTTCAGGATGAGTTATTTCAGTGTTTAAGCATTTTGAGTCAGATGGCCAGCATTGCCAAATTATTGAGCTGGGTGTCTTTACTTTCTCTCAGATAGAGACAATTCAGAAGGAAGTTCTCAGTCACGCCCCCTTATAATCTTAAATTTAAATCAAGGGTTTGGCTGGCTCTGTTTTCCTGACATTTTGAAAGCAATCTGGAGTTAGAAACTTTGCACCCTTTTTATTTTTTCTTCTTGTGCTTCATTAAAAACCTTTGTCTCCTATTCATCCATTAACCAGTGGGCAGCTCCCAAAATCAAATATGCCTCCTCATCTTCCCCCATTCACCTAGGATAATAACATTGGTCAAATCTCATTGGAATCTCACTTAATTGGTGTTACAGACATTACAGGAAAGTGTAAGACCATGTCCTAGTCAGAGTTGGGAATTTGCTAGTTTTCCTATGCCTCACTTAGTTTTAGAGAACATTTCTCTAAATGAAGTGTGACTTATGTACCAATAAAAAGTTTGTAAGTTCCTCCTTTAGCAAGCAAATTAAAAATATAATTATTTTTAGATGTATTTAAAGATAATATTGCTGAATTTTTATTGTAGTAATCAGACCAGTCTTTTCAGAATTATTTGTCATCTTCTATTTTATGTCATGTCTAATAAGGCTAAAATTTATGAGCTTAACTGTAAAAATTAGACTTAAACATAATTACCCAGCACTTATCTCCTAAATAAATACATTCTTTTATTTTTTTTAATAATAGGAACAATACAAACTTTTTGAAAAAGTTTTGCTAAAACAAAAAATAAATAAAATTTAGCCATAGTCCACCACTCACCCAAAGTTAAGCGCTACTATTATTTAAATGCAGATGTTGCTGTCTTTTATCTTTCCCTATAAATTAATAAGTAGGTTATGTATTCATTGGATGTAAGCAAAGGAAACCTAATTGAAGAAATTAATGCAAAAGGAGGGATTTACCATAAGTAGGCTGTCTCCCTGAGCTCACAAGAGGGAATGCAGCCAGGCCTTAGAAACAGACTAACCACTGCAGGGCAGTTGGGAAAATCTGTCCTGTCCATCATTAATCTGCTTCCTCATCTTGAGGCAGAAAACAGTAAGTATCAACACCTTGTGATTTTAAATCTCCTCCATTCAAGTGAGCAGCCAAACTGAGAGTGGAAGCATCCCCAGAGCTCTCTGGTGAAAGAAATGAGGATTTTTAAAAGAACCCACCCTCCCTGATCCAATCAGCCATGGACGGCACGCTTACATTCTATAAACACAGCTGCTCCCACACTCCACATGCACTTTTGAGTGAAGAGGGGCAGTAACCTGAAGAAAGGAATCACTGAGATGGCCAAAGAGACACAGATAACCACTAGGAGGTCTTTTTATTTTTGCAAAAGTGAAAATAAACTATACATATTGTTTTATAATTCTCTCCCCTCACTTCATAGCTGTTGGCTAATGCCCAGGTGGGTTTCCTTTAGTCTCCTTTTATGTCCATTATTGACCAAATGTTCCCTGCATGTTTGCTGGTTTCCCTAATACAGTGCTTTCTCAAGCCTTTTACACTATGGTGCACACCTGGAAAATAATGCTTTTGTTGCACATTCAATAAACTGAAGGAAATATGAGGTCATCTATATGGAACTGGGTGCAAGTTATATTTTGTTTGTATTATAAAGATATGATTAAAAAGCAAAATTAAGGAACACATTAAGTCTTGAATTTGTGTAAAGCTTCCAGGTAAAATACTCTCAAGGTTTAATAAAAACTTGAGGTTGCTTCCACTTTTTTGTTTATATCAGATTTTAGGCTCAAAATAACTACACAAAATTCCTAATGAGAAATTTTTCATGAGGATATTTTAAAATTCTTTACAGGACTCATCAGTGAAAACCTTTGCATGGGTTGGTGATTAAAAATTTTAAAGCATTGTTTATAGTTATTCATAAATGTACACTTAAATTTTATGTAAAGAAACTAACAGCTCCTTTTTCATTTATTAATGTAATATTGAAATTTCTTATGATGATGTGAATAGGTTTTGAATCCACTGAAATTTGTTTATATTATTTCAAAATTCCACATATGAGTGGGGACCCCCAAAACAGAATTATCTTCTGGAGGGCAGGCCCCTTGTTGTACAGGCTTCCCCCCAAGGGTGAGTGTTCTAGGAACCCATCATCTGAAGTACCAACTGGCATTTTTGTGAGAGGCTGTGTTTGGCTTCAGTAAATATTTCTGGAAGACTCTTTCAGTGTGTTTGCCCATCTCATGATGGGTGATTTACGAGTGCACCTGCCCACACCACACTGAGAGTTCAGCAGTTTTTGACCAAACACATGATCTCCATGACACATCCTTTCTATTCGCCCTATCTCACTCGAAGCAACTTTTTGTTTGTTTGTTTCCCTGAATGAAAAACATCCTCAAAGGGAAACGTTTTGCCAATGTGGAAGAGGTGGAACAAAAGAATGGCAGAAAAGGCATCAAAATTGATGAGTTCAAGAACTATTTTGAGCAGTGGAAAAAGTCTCAATAGATGTATTGCACCAAATGGAGAATACCTTGAAGGTGACTGATGTTTAAACATGTAAGAATAAATACATAATTTTTATAAATAAATTCCATTTTGGGGGGTTCCCCCATGTGTGTGTACACACATATGTAATGTAGTTTTCAGAACGAGCATGTATTCTTGGAGAGACCATCCTGGAACTAGCGAAGCTATCACTGAAAAGGACATGCTGCCACAAATAAACAGAAGTTTCCCATGTACATGAGGAAAGGAACTGTACTCACCTGGGGCCAGTGAGGTATGCTCCCCCAAAACATTTTGCTAACACTGGCTGTTGAAAGGGATATCCAAATGGTATGAGGACCTCTTTGCCTGCTCTCTGCACAGCATGGTGGGGCAGAGTGCAAAGGAGAGACAGCTTCATGTCAGCCTATGGGTACCGAGGAGCACAGTGTCAGATGACCCCACCCTCAAGGAGCCCTCTATTAGGCAGCTCTGGGTCAAAGGTTGTGGAACTTTAGCAGCTTCCGGCCTGCTCAGCCACCCACCTGTAATCCATTCATAGTACTTGGGCAAAATTGTGATATGATGATGTGAAAGTTTTGTTCCTTTTGTTCCACTAGTACAGTGGTTTTCAAATTTTGTTCAGTGAGCTCCAGGATTTTGTTACAGGGCCTCAGAGCCCTTATGTGAGTGAAGGGATAGAAGTATGGGTTTGCCTCTCTGTCTGAACCAACACAGTCTTCACTATTACATCTTTTATATTCAGCTGTGTATATGAGGAAAGGGAAGGATTTCAACAGCAAAGAACAAAAATGGTTCGGCCTACAATATTGGTGTTTATCTTCAAAACTTTTTGAAAATGTATATGAAGATATATCAGCCAAGAAACAGTTATCCATCCTGTAAAATGTGAAATTTAACTTCCTCTTTATCATCCAGTTTTTATTGAAATGAACTAGGACTTTGGACCTCAATCTTTTAAATACATTTTTGACATTATTTATCTTCTTTCCCTTTATTTTTGACATTTGCAGTAAGTTTTACAAATATATTAGCAATGGTAATCTAACTGTAATGCTATTTCCATCTTTTAGTAGTTTCTTTTAGACAACATCCTGATTTCTAAATTCTTTATTATGATTAATTTCTTGGTTCATTGGAGCATTTATTCAATAATATTTTTCAGGAGAGGTATACTAATAGTATGCTATCTGAAGCCTTGTGCATCCGAGGTTGTTTTTCCTCTGTCATTCTATACGAAAGCTAATGTGACTGGGTTAGAATTATGGAAACACAGTATTTGCTCCTTGAAATTATGTGGACAGTGTCCCATTGTTTTTTGCCAGTGTTCATTTTAAAAAAAGAAAAAAAAACGTTCTGATGTCAACTAGATTATTTTTCTTTACAATTTATCTGTTTCATTGCATTGAGAAATCAGTGAATTAAAAAACTTTGCCCTGATATACCTAGTAATTTTAATTATTTCCACACTAAAATTCAGATTTTTCCTTCATTCAAAAATATTTTTTAACTATGTCTTTGTTACCTCCTTCCATCTACTATGTGCTCTCTTAAAGGTATTTCAATTATGTAGTATCAGCTCACCTAAACCATGTCCTGTGTATTTTCTCTCATTGTTTCCATTCCTTTATTTATTCCCTTAGTGTCTTGGTAGAACTTATCAAGTTTATTTTTGGTCTATTAATTCCATTTTCTCCTGCATTCAGTTTACTCTCTGCTTCTTTTCATTGCATAAATTCAGAGTTCATATTTTTCATCTCCAAAAAAAATTTTGACTTTCAGGCTCTTACCTTTTCAAGGCCACCTATTTTTGCCTCATTAATACAATATACTCATATTGAAAACACCAATGAGAGCTCATCTGAGAGATTTCCTTCTTCCTGTGACTTGAAGGGCAACATCTGCCCTGGTTCCTTAGTGGGCCTGCAGCTTCGTGAGCAGCTGCTGCATCTCAAACATCCAGTGAGTTTTGTTTGTTTGCCCATTCTGTAGAGGAACAGCAATGTTTGCCCAGCACTGAGAGTTCACGAAGATCTTGCCACAGAGAATTTAGGTTCCGAATCAAATATTTCATGCTGAAGTCCAATAGAAAAAAAGAGTGAATTTAGGTTTACTGTAGCATTTGCTTTTGGGTGTCATGGCAGCTAGAAAGTTATCTGGACCTCCTCCTTCCTCTCTCCACCTGACACAACCACCTTTATTAGGAGCCTGCGCAACCTATCATCTGAGCCCATTACAAACCCTTAATGAGGACTATGACGGGGCCAGCTTCCTCATCTATAAGGCAGGATGCTGGTACTTACCGCATGGCAGTGCTGTGGGATTGAATGAAAATCACACACACATCACCTGTCAGGTTAAGTGCCCTTGCTGGCTTAGAGGTTGGGTACTTTCACTGTGTCTCCTCCTGTTCACCCACATGTGGGCTCTTCCTCCTCACACAGCTATTTCAAAACCAGAGAGCCCTTTCCTCAGCCTGGGCACATCATCTTTTCCAGTTACATTAACTTTCTCAGCTCAGCAGGCATTTAGAGGAGGGAGTAGGTTTTTATACCCCATTCCAACAGTACTTGGCACAAAGTCAATTCTTAATTTAGGTTTGTTAAATGAAAGACTATCCACAGCATCAACTCCCCTCTTAATTCTAAAACTTTCCTGTTTATAAATGTGAGGCAGTGATATAATGTCACCTCTAGAATGCCAAGGCTTACTGAAAAGAGTTTTATCACAGTTGGCAGCAGCTGACACCCATCAAAGTTCAATTAGTCGATGAGAATGTCAGAGAAATGATTTTAAACTCTTTTCAGGCTGGGAGTTGGAAAGGCAATCGGTCAGTGGTGCTAGACAAGAGGCTTGGAAATTTACTGAAGAGGTTTTAAGAGTTGGAACACCTAAATGAACATATCCTAATCAAAGAGACAGAACAGCTGAAATCTGTTCAGAGGCATTTAGAACTCTAGCACTGAGGTAATTTTAATCACCATCTTTAGATAAGAGAGATATAAGCAGGTCACTTTGGTACATTTAAAAATTCTATGTGAGTTTTGAAACTGAGAACAAGGAGGTGGAATACTGAGTCTCACACCAAAACTGCAGAGGCTCAAATAGCTCTCTACATCATGAAACCAATACTCCTTTGCAGATTCTGGAATAAGTTCCAAAGAAGATTGAATTTAGAAAAAAGAATGGAAATCATTTTGGAGCCACCGAATTAATCCTTCTTTAACGATTAAAAACATGGTTCATCCAGGACTAAAACAAATCTCAAAATGGTGAAAGTCAAATTATACATACACGGTAAGAAGACCTGAAGGATAAGAAGATAAAAATAAATATCCATACCTTCATAGGTTCCATTCCAGCAAATTTTATTATACGTGGTACAAAGAGAAGTTGGTCAGATAAGATCAAACTTATGGTTGTTCATGATGATTTACTTAGCAGTGCCTAAAAGGGGGCTCCATCCCCACCACCCCACAAATGGAGCTACCCACTCCCTACCCTAAAAAAATGATAGCATTAAACTCTTTTATGCTAAGCCACTCAGAATTTTGGCTTTATTTATTACTGCAGTATAGTCTAGCTGTTTCAGTTAGCTTTCACTAAATAATGCTGTCAAAGCAAACAACCCCTAAATATCAGTGGCCTAAACACTGTTGGACGTTCTCCTATTAGATGTGGTTATAAATTGACTGTGTCTCTGCTTTATGAGCCTTCATTCTGGAACTCGGGGTGAAGAAGCAGCCCTCATTTGGTGTGCTGTTGTTCTCACAGCAGAGGCAATAAAGTTAGTGGAAACATGTGATGACTTTTAAACCTCCTGTTCAGAAATGGCACACAACACTTCTGTCCTCGTTCCATTGCTCAAAGCAAGTCACATGGCCAAGCAAGTCACATTAGGGAAGAGCATTATAATCCCTTCACAGGGAGGGGTAGCAAATAATGGGGAAGATTAATACAATCTACTACCTTACCTCACCCTGGTTAATGCACATTTGGGGAATAAAAGAGGTAAGCTGTCACTAAATAACAAAGCAAAAACAACCACCCACCAAAATAAAAAGGAACACTATAATACATGACATTGGTCTAGCAGTAAAATGTTAAGGAGACTGCCACCAGGAGTTGAAGAGATGGATGGATATCCATGTAATATATTTGGCGAAACTGTCCCCTAAGGTAACATGGAAGGCAGATCGTATGTCTTCTGGCTAGGCATCTTTAGAGGGAGAGGGAGAAAACTGAAATTTAGTTTTATGTTTGACTATGTTTGGCAATATTACAAGACAAGCAAACATCAGGGAAAAATTGAACAACTTCAGGCAGAAACAAAGTGGGTGGAGGGTCTAGAAATGTGGGATATTGCAAGGCTGAAAAAAACTAATGTCTTCCAGACCCCAAACAATAAAAGCTGAGATGGAAAAATAACCTTTAGTGACGAACTAAAAGAGAAATTTCATCTTTGGAGAAGAACTGCCTCTTCACCCTGGAACATCTGTTTGTTTAATTCTGGATTGATCCATGAAAAATAAACTTGTCTTATTTGAATTAGTATGTTTTGGAGTTTCCTTGTTAGAGCAGGTTAGTGTGTAGCCTGAGTAGCACACAACCAAAGTCACATGGAGTACCATTGAATCCAAGGCTGGTCATATAGCTGACCTGTTGGAGGCCAGAACAATTGTCCAGGCTTGTTTGACATCTATCTTAATCTTCATTAACTTCTTGCTCAGTTCATCTTTATAATTACAAAAGAGAAAAAAAAGAGATCTGATCTAACTTGTTTTTTCATCCTATTATGAAGTGTCACTCAGGCAAATATCAAGGAAGTCAAAGACCTGCAGGAGCTTATAATCTGGTATAAAATTTACATTGAATGTAAGGAAAGGGAATGTGCAAGATCAAATCTAGGTACTGACATTCTCCCCAATTCAGTTCAGTTCTTCAAATATTTACTGCAAACCAAAGAGATTGAGAGACAAGCAGTTTTTGCCCTCAAGAAGTTATAACTGATGAAGGGAAAGTTATCAGCATGCATAACGTTGTGACATAGAGCAGTGAGTGCTAATGCCCAAGGAAGGAAGCATAGGGCTCTCTGTGAGACATCTACCTCAGCTGGAAGCCAGGGCTCAGGAAAGATTTTGCAAAAGAAGTGATGCTTTAGTAGAATCTTAAAGAAAAAAGCTAAGGAATTATCCTTACAAAGGGAGAGGGAATAATGTTCCAGGCAGAGAGCACCATGGGAACTAAGTCAAGTATGTGAAAGAGATATCTTTAGTCCCATTTTAGAGTCTCTAGTTGAGTATTTTATCTAAAATTGTGACTCACTGTGAATGGAGGATGCTGGAATTCTGGAAACCACCTGTTGTGTTTGCCTTCCTGTCACTGGTGAATCACTTCAGATAGCTACCTTAGGGAGTGTCCTTAGGTACATTTGGTCATGTGTATAAAGTTGTAAGGGCTTAGTATTCTTTCACATATTGGTTGACAATTCTTCATGGTGTTTCTGCATGTCTTGAATGAGCTTTTGTTCTAGACTCCTTTCAAGGATGTTTGTGTAACAGACAACCTTTGAAGATAGGGATAGTATTTCCCTCCAAGACAGAGAACACATTTGTTTCCTGACACAGAATAATAAAGATAATGTTTCACTCCAGACATTATCCCAGAGTTTTACTAGCAGTGCCCTTTTAAAGATAGGCATTTCCTCAGCTATGATGCAAATCTATTATGTGCACATCACCTAGGTGCTCTGTGGAAATAGCGGGCAAGAGGACCCAGTGAAAGCATGAAACGCATGCAGTCTGCTAAGCTGTCAGTAATAAAGTCCATTAACTCAGACCCAGGGGTCTATGCATCCTGCTAGCACCTATGAAATTGTGGCAGCCTAACTGGTTAACTTGTAAATGAATAAAATCTCAGATTCTTCATTGTTATTGACATGCCTGGTCATCTGAGGTCAGAAAATATTCTAAACCAAGAGGATGAATTTCTAATAAAGAATTGAGAAGGACTTCAGACATTAGCAACAGAGAAAGCAATATTTCAAAACAACGTGCTCTTCCATCAGCGCCACATAGTCAGTCTGCTGTGTGTTAGCACAGCTCTGGCTGGGTGCTCTGGCGTTGGCTCCACTTCTGAACCTTTGAAATGAAGGGGTGGGAAAATCGGGGTGAGTGGAGACCTCAGAAGGAGATTACTGATGTTTCTCAATGTAGGGCAACAACAACAACAAAAGCTTTAGAATCCTGACAGTGATTCATGTGTGTGCTAATACCTTTTATATTGCCGAATGTATTGTGTCATGTTCTAGAGTATGGATCTGCAGTTAAACCAACTTTATGGGAAATCATAGGTGTCAAACTCCCTGCTTTCAGAACCCAGGATTCTGCCATCTCCTAGGGAGTGGTCCTGGTCGTATAATCAAAGCTAACACATACCACAGTATCCTTTTCCAGCCTGTCGGAAAGCAGAAAGCGAGTACGTGGAAGGCAGGCAAGTTACTTTAAGGCAAGCAACATTAAAGTATGAAAATTGCATACTTTCCTTCTAAATCATCCTCTTTTCAGAGAGCTTGGTCATATGGCCACATGAGTAGCAAGAATAGCTGGGGTGTGTTGCCTTTGGCTGGATTGCCTCTAGGGGCCCTGCTAAAATTGGGCGAGGTTAATCGGAGGCTTCGTAACTACAGAAAGAAAGAAAAAACACTGGGAGGCAGGTAGTTGCCTCTTTCACAGACTGAAAATATGATGATCCACTGTCCTATGCTTCCCCGCAATAAATTCAAATATCAAAGGTCATCCGAATGAGTCAGTTCCTTAAAAAGCCTGATCGATACCTGTGTAGGCCTCCAACAAATGCTCTCAATTAACCTGATGGGATAAAAGAGTGCTTTCTCTTTATGTGTGCAGAGTGATTACAACAGCACCTGTGAGTGTCCCTGGCAGGTCCTGGGAGAGGTCCAGGGTGGATGTTCACATGGAAATGAAAATCTCTTGTGTGCTTGGCCAATGGCACTTGCTCACTGGAGAGAAGTCATATCACTCATATTGAAGAGTGCAGACACTTCTCCCTCACCACATTACTGTTGATAAAAGACTGGTGGGGAGGTGATGGGAAGGTGGGTTTATCTTCCCTTTCACTTTGCATGAGGCTGCTCAGGGGAAGACACTATGAGAATAGGAAAGGGGGACATCTTTCTTCCCTGAACACAGGTTGTTTAAGAATATAGAAGAGAATCAATGTCTGGGTAAGAATAGTCTGTCTTCTTAGTGAATTATCTAAATAATTCAGCAACGTTTCCTTGCTTGATGCAGGGGATGGAGTTAAAAAGGTGCCAACCAGCATTTTATTCACTATTTCTAAGAGTTTTTGGAAATGAATTACTAAATTGGTTTGAATCCCAAGAGTGAGTCAAATAAAAGTTTTAAAAATACAGAAAACAACAAACCCTCCATCAGTATTTAGATGTTAAGTGAAAACACATTCAGCTAAATAAAAACTAAGTTGGGAGCCTTGTGTTATCAGCATAATCTTTCATTAGCAGCTCATAGCCTGAGAGAAGGATCTAACAGTTTAACCCTTCCACAGGCATCACCTGCGCCAGTGGAACATCTGCTGTGAACTTGTGTTTCTGCTACTACTGACTCCGCCACTTAATCCCCCCCCCCCCCCAGTAACCTCTCACGGCCAAGGACAAATGTCATCTAGAGGCAAGAACTTATCCATTGCTGACCAAGGTAAAGAGGCAAAGTAAATACTATCATAAATATTTGTCAAGGAAATATTTCAACATGGAACCAGCTAAACATCTCATTTCATGAAGGAAAAAGTAGCTAAACCTTTCCAACCTTCATTTTTAATTGGAGTTTTACTTTCTCTTCCAAAACCCAAAGATTCTTCCTGTTTCAGGGCCTTTGCATCCTCCAAGCCTTTATAGGGTTTGGTCTCACTTCTGCCGGCTTCTGATCTGTTGCCCCCCTCCTTAGGAGATACCTCTGATGGCCCCTAGTTATTCCTTTACGTCCTTCATTGCATTTCTTACTTTCTTTTTCACTGCATCGATCACTTCCTGAGATTTTATAATGTAATTTTTGCTTCTCTTTTTATTTGTATTTTCCCTCGTCACTTAAAAAAATATAAGCTCTCTAAGGGCAAGATCTTGGTTTACTGCCATAGTCTCAGAAACCACGTGAAGCATGCACAATTATATTTGTTGAGTGAATGGACAAATGCTGATGCACCATCTCTGAAGCTAGAATTATTCTTACATTGAAACTTCTTTTTCTAGTATAATATACATTCAGAGGAGTACAGTTTCATGTCCTAAATGCACAAAAACGTGTTAAGTTTCACAAACATGTATCTGTAACCAGCACCCAGATAAAAAACCTTGCCAACTTCTCTAAAACTTCCTCATGCTTCCTTTCAGTCACTAGCCCCCAACCAAAGGTAATGATTATCTTAATTTCTAGAGCATAAATTAATCTTAAATATTTTAAACTTTATGTAAATAAAACCATAATGTATTTTTTGGTCTGACTTTCACACAATGCCATGTTTGTGAGATTCAGACATGTTGTTTTGTGTAACTGTATTTTACTCGTTTTCATTGCTATACAATTTTGTACTATATGAATAATTTTTATCATTATAATGTGTTGTTAATAGCCATGTGGGTAGTTTCCAGGTAGACACTGTTACAAACAGTGCTGTTATGAGCATTCCAGACATGTTTTTGGTAGACACACATACCTGCACTTCTAGTAGGCAGTACTTAGGAATGCAATTGCTAGGTACTAAGGTTTGCTATACATTTATATTTTATAGACACAACCAATTCTAATTTCCCCAAGTATTTGTACTAATCTACACACCTACCAGTGGTAGGTTGGAGTTCTGGATGCCTTTGAGCTACATAATTTCAATAATCATATTTTTTCTAATGTTTCTTATTATTTATGATAGTCTCTTGATCTTTGCTTTTTGTTTTTTATTTCTTTGATATTTCACACATAGATATATTCTATATCATACAATACAAATATCTGTAGTAGCCGATTGAGTTTAAATCTCTGATTAGTTGTTTCTGCTGATTTTCAAACATGGTGGCTCATTTTCTCATATGCTGGTAAGTTTGTTTAATTTTTAAATCATAAACTCATCTTTGCGTCAACTCAATTTTGGAAAATGTAAGTAGCCAAAGCCAAAGTTTGAGATGGTTTTTTCCATCTTTAATATTGCCAAAGCTGCTCTGGTTGGTGTGGCTTGGTGGATTAAGCACAATCCTGTGAACTAAAGGGTCACCACCGGTTCAATTCCCACTCAGGTCACAGGCGCAGGTTGCAGGCCAGATACGGGATGTGCGAAACACCACACATTAATGTTTCTCTTCCTCTCTTTCTCCCTCACTTTCCCTTTCTCTGAAAATAAATAAATAAATTCTTTTTTAAAAATTGCAAAAGTTTTCAATGCCAGAACCAGTTTAACTTAATCTCTTGGTTTGATATTTGCCTAGCTACAGAGGTCATATAAATGTAAATCCCAGGCACCACACAGGAATAAGTCTATTGTAGCAAATCCTCAGGAGGTACTTTTGTTTTTCTGCTTAGGAGACAAGCCAGTTTCACTGTTGATTTCTAGTTCCCTTTCTCCATAAGAGTGTGGCCCTTTAGGGTGTCCCTAATGTAGACGAGGTTCACCTGTTCAGCCCCTTGCATTGCAGCATTCTGCATCCCTGTATGGGGCATCAAACCCCACATCTATTTTACTGGAAACCTGCATGTTTCTCTTCATCCTCACCCAGCACAGGACAGCCCAGCTTCCTGTGTCCACTTACGTCTCTGGTTTGGACTCCTAAGTATGGTAAGTTTATTTATGTTGTTGGGCGTTGATGGTCTTTGAAAAATTTTCTTACTCTCTTGCAGATTTAGTAACATATTGAAAGTTTTATTGTTCTTTGATTTTAATTTATCCATTATCTAGGTGTTTGTCAGTGACAAGTTTCTCAAAAATTCTAATTCATCATGCTCCTAAATGCCTATGTTTGACTTCTTAATAAAAAAAAAAAATTCTTCTTCCTTCTCCTCTCCTTCCCTTCTCTTCCTTTGGAGACAGAGGTATATAGCTGAGGCTAATGAAGGTGTGTGGCTGAAAGACAGCAGAGCCAGGGGGGTGGCTGCAGGGTGGGTTGATGAGGAGACAGTGGTAGAGGAGAGATGACTATGTGGACAAGAAGACAGCAACAAGGCTGGGGAGGCAGCAATGGGTTGAGGATCAAAGAGACAACTGGCACAATCTAAAGACTGGTAACATGCAGTGGGGTTAAACAAATAAATACATACATAGGGGACCAAAAATACAAAATTATCTTCTGGAGGGCAGGCTCTTTGCAGTGCAGGCTTCCTCCCTAAGGTAAGTGTTCTAGGAACCCATCTGAAGCTGTGTACCAGCTAGTGTTGTTGTGAGAGGCTGTGTTTGGCTTTTGTGAGTTGTTTTGAAAGACACTTTTAACATATTTGCCCATTCCATGATGCGTGATTTACAAACACACCTGCCCACACCATACTGAGTCTTCAGCAGTTTTTGACCAAAAGTGGCATGGCCCCTGGGCCCCACACTTCCTATTCACCCAATCTCACCCCCAGTGACTTATTTTTGTTTCCCCATATAAGTCCTCAAAGGGAAACATTTTTTCTATGTGGAAGAGGTGAAACCAAAAATGGCAGAAGCACTAAAAGGCATCAAAATCAACACATTCAAAAACTATTTTGAGCAGTGGAAAAAATGTCTCAATATGCGTATTGCACTAAATGTGTACATTGAAGGTGACTGAAGTTTAAACATCTAAGAATAAATACACAATAGGTTATAAATAAATTCTGTTTTGGGGGGTCTCCCCTTTGATATTCATAGTAATAGGAGCCTGGTTTCTCACTGTCAGAGAAAGGATTAAAAATGTAGATTAAAGGATGACTAGAAAGAATGCTAGGTGTTGAAATTGAAAGTATCAAGTGTAAATGCATACATTTTTAATATACATTTAAATAAATAATTGATGTATGTGTACATATATATGTGTATGTATATGCAGCATATATATATATATGTATACACACACACACACACACACATATATATATGTATACACACACACACACACACACACACATATATATATATATATATATATATATAAGCTTTTTCCAGAGACCCAATATAAATAAGCAAATCACAAACCAAAATCTTGATTTTTAAATATTGGGTTGGCCAAAAAGCCCTTGTGATTTTTTCTATAAAATAAGACACATTTTTTTTGCCCTGGCTGGTGGCACTGTGGATAAGGCAACAACCAGCCTGCAAACCCAAAAGGCCACTGGTTTGATTCCCCAGTCAGGGCACATAACCAGGTTGCAAGCCAGGTCCATAGTTGGAAGCAGGTGAAAGGCAACCATACATTGATGTCTCTTTCTCTATCTGACTCTCTCCCTTCCCCTGTTTCTGAAAAATAATAAATAAAATCTTTTTAAAAATTTTTTGTTCATTTTCACCAATAACTCTATTGATTTGAATATTTTGAGTATGTTGACTATTTCCCATGTTGAAAATGTTGATTGTTCTCAATTAATGTCTCCAACTTCAATTGGTCTACCTGACCATGGAATAATGTCCAGTGAGAAATCTCCAGCATGAAACTTTACAAACCACTTTTGACAAATCCAACCAATTAGAGCACCTTTTCCATACACTGCACATATCTTTTTTGTGTTCCAATTGCATTTGTAAATGCATAATATGCCAAAAATGTTGCTTATTTTCTTTCATCTTTCATATTAAAATGGCTATATAAAAATCCACCAATTTTGATGTTTTTTTAATGCACATGAATATGACAGCTGTCACAATACAATCTAACAAAATTGTTTTAAATAAAGTTAAAAACAACTAAGCACTACTAGAGCCATCTTATAGGAAAAAAACCAAACTTTTTGGCCCACTCAATACCATCTGACATTAAGAGGAACCAGGGCTCCTTGGGAAAATAGCTAATTTTAAAGGTGAGGCCCTGGCTGGTGGCACAGTGGATAAGGTGCCAGTCTGCGAACCCAAAGGTCGCAGGTTCAATTCCCCAGCCAGGGCACGTAACCAGGTTGCAAACCAGGTCTCCAGTCAGTTCTGTGGCTGGAGGCAGGTGAAACGTAACCATACATTGATGTCTCTCTCCCTCTCTGCCTCTCTTCCTTCCCCTCTTTCTAAAAATAATGAAGTAAAATCTTTAAAAAAGAAAAAGAAAAAGAAAAAAAAAGGTGAGACAGGGAAATATCTCATTGACCAGAATTTAAGGAATATCCAAAGAATGACAAAGATACTTCAAAGAGACAGAGGAGTCAGCTTGAAAAGACTCTCACTGGTCAAACCTGGGACATTATAAGCAACAAAATATATACTGATAGTGATAGATTAAAATCTATTATTGAATAAAACAAATATCCATGAGGCCACATTGATAGGAAGGAAGAAAAGGAAAGAGAGAGATGGAAACGTTTTTTCATACAATAGAAAGTCAACTGATAGTAGAAAATACCATCTGGTAATTCATGTACTAGCAAGTAATTTAGACAGAAGTTGTTTTGGAAGGAAAGGCTTGTGGATGATGGTTTGATGAGGAATAGAGTAAATATTTGTCAATACAAAGGAAAATGATAACTTTGCAGTAGAGAAACCTGGAAGACACCATCATGACCAAGTGACTGAGGTAACATCAGTAGTGATGAACACTGTGTACCTTCTGATAACCACGAAGAGCACAGCTTTAGTCCTGCAAAGAATGCATGCTCAGCCTGATCATGAGCAAACACTAAGTGGACCCAAATGGTGGGACATGCTAACATTGCTCTACCAGGAATGACAGCCACTTAGCCATCTCTGACCCTTGAACACTTGGAATTTCACTAGTCTTAATTGAGATGCACTGTAAACACACTGAATTTCAAGTACTTTGTATGGAAAAATGTTAATATATAATTTTATACTGATTATATTTGATAATAATAACATTCTGAGTGCAATGGATTGAATAAGTATATCATTACTATTAATTTCACCTAATTATTTTTTCTATTGTGGCTGCTAAAAAAATTTAAATATATATGTGGTTCATGTATTGAACAATGAGCTCCAATAAAATGAAAGGCCAGCACTGTTCAATATTATCATAGATGTGCAAGAAAAAGAAATTGAAAAACTACTCCAGATTGAAGGAGACTAAAGTTCAGGACAATTAAATTCACAGACAAGGTCCATCCAGTTTCCTTAAGGCCTGACTTGGGCATACATCTTTACAAGAATACCACAAAGTAAATGGTTGGGATCCAATTCGTAGAAAAAAATTATTGTATTTTCTGGTAGAAATAGAACCCAGGTTCGAAAGGACAGAAAACACAAATATAGCTAGGAAGCATTAGATGTCATCCTGTAAGGCAACACTCCTCTTTGTTGGTTCCCAGATGTCTGTATCTTGGTCATAGGGAGGAGAAGGAAGAAAACAGGCCATATATTGTCTTTGATTTATAGCAACCTATACATAGAATAGAGTACCAACTTGATAGGATGTTGGCTTCAATCAAGAACAAAAGTCTTTAATATGACATTTTTCCACTGTTGAAGAGTAGCTGCTTCTGGGAGTTGAGGGATATAACAATACCAGTGATTTCCCCAAGCATTCATCATACTGACCTTTGAACTGATCTCTATATAATATTTTATCCTTTGGTCCATTATCACATTGCCATCATAACACTGCATAAGGCATTGGCTTGCACAGAGGTGCTGGCAAAGACACAATGGGGAGGAGACCAAATTCAAATACTCTTATCAACCCTGTGATATATATGTTCTTATCATTTCAATTAAACAAATGAGGAAACTGAGAAAGAAGTCAATTAACTCACCGTAGGTCACACAGTAAGTGGCAGAGATAGGATCCACTGTCTGGATCCACTAGTCTTAACCACTGGTCTCTTTTTGGAGAATTTAGGTGACTCAGACAATAGAACAACCAGCACTTTGGTCCTCTAATTACTGCCTTCTCACTCTGTACTCTCTGTTATATTACCTGCCTTCTTGGATGGGGCTGGAATGAGAACACTGAGGATTTATAACCCATAGGAGAGAAAGAGTAAACATTCCTTACATAACCATTGAAAGTGCTAAACATATCATGTTGTTTATCTTACAAAGATGAAATGTGAAACCTCATTAATTTTTAAGTAGCATAGATTTAGTAGCATAGATTTTTCACCAAACAGAAGTAAACTGAGCTCATTTGTCACCCTCCTATGTAAAACCCTTCAGTTATTCCTCACTACCTTTCAAATATAGTCCAAATTCTTTAGCCAGGCAAATTTCATGAACTAGCTCCTACCTACACAATCCCCCCACACCACCCCCAGCCCTAGTGCTCATATTATATTCCCTCACTCCGAGCTCCAAACTGAAATATACATAGGTCCTTCCATATCACTTGGCATTTGCATAAGCTGAGCCTTCTACCTAGAAAGTTCTTCTCTAGGTTGAGACCTGTTCTCCTCACTGCTCAGGTCCCACGTGGTTGTATTAACAATGTCTTATTATTTTGTATATTTTGATGCTTTGACATTTGGGGCTTTGCTGATTCTGGGGGGACTGCCTCTCTAGTGTTTGCTAATTCTAGAGATCACAAACAACTAACCCAGGAGTATGCCTTTATATGCAAACTAAGCAATCCAGAGTCCATACCCTAACTGCCTTCTTTTTTCAGCTCTCATTCACCTCCCTAATCACCCAGAAAACTCGGGCCTGCCTCCCCTTAGCCAATGCTAAACTTGCTTATCCTGCCTTGCTCAACTATAAGAAAAGCTCTTGCCAGCTACCTTCCTTCTATCCCTCTACCTCCTGACCAAACCTGGACCCCTAGAGTATGGAATGCTCCCTCTTCCTGAAATCTTGGAACACAACCAACTCTTTCAATGGCAATCATCTCCCGGTCTAATGACATCATCACACCTAAATAACCAATTTAATAACCAATAGTTTAAACTTTGTTTTTTTATATTATCAGCCATTAATATTTTTCATAAAAAATAGTTTTTTTTCTTCTCTCTTTTCTCATTTATTTTATTTTATAGTTGTTCAATTATAGTTGTCCCAGTTTTTCCTCCATTGCTCTCTCCCACCCCACCTCCATACCCCGACTACACTCACAGAGTCAATCCCCACCCTGTTGTTCATGTCCATGGTAAAAGTTGATGGGTTAATTGCTCTTGCTTTTTGCTGCCACCACATCATGGATATGCTGTTACCATGGCACTTTTCACCCACCCCACTGCAATTCTTTATAAACTGTCTCTAGTGAGACACCTGGTATGCTGTGTGTCAGAGTGTAGGCTTTCAATAAATGCTTGATAGATGAAGCATTTAATTAATTAATTGGTCCTAGAAGCCACGCATGTCTAGTCACTTAGCTACAAATCTGATCATTTTTTAATTAGTCTTTCCACTTTTGCCACCTATAAATCCAGATACTAAATTTATACATGTAAAATTAAAACTCAACTAATTGATGCATATCACTAGTTAATATAAGTATGAAACAATCCCAAATTATAGTAGCAAATAATCCAAGTTGAAAAAATGTTTAACAACTGCAAAATATTATTATTAGGTACAAAAGTGTGCATGAAAGAAATTCTGAGCAAAAGTATGAAATGGCACTTTATTGCCTCAATTTTATACTATTCATCCCAACCCCATAAATCTGAGGGTTCATAAATTCTATTTGATGATAACTTACAAAAAGAAGAAATGACTTCCATATATTTAAGCCCTTGATGTATAACAATGCATAAATTTTAAATGATCTCACAATATATAATTTCAGCTACTGTGTTCTTAAAGAAGAGGGGAAATCACATACAACTGAGGGCCCACTATGTGTCAGTTATTATCATGAGGTTAAGCTTCATGATAACCTTGTAAGTTAGGTGCTATGTCAACCCTGTCCCTTCGAAGACATCTTTTAAAGGGGATCCCAGCTTTCTACCTGACTTGTTAAGGCAAGTAAATTCACATGAGAACTTAGCTCTGGTTGAAAAAAAGTGGAAGGAAGTGTTACAGGGTGGAAGTGTTACAGCTGGTGGTTTGCAGAATGGGGGATGGGACTCAGTGGAACACAGCCACTTTTCCTGAGAGAAGTATTTTGCATAGCTATGGCTGGTAGCTAGTGTCTTAGTTATGCAAATGACTGGCCAAACCTCAGCACCAAGAAAATAGGAGGGGCTTTGGACCATACAATGGTGACCAAAAAAAGTTTACTGGCCTATGTGAGATTTCACAGATGGCAGCAATTGGTCTCCTTACCCACTGTGTCACAGGCCACCATCAGGGTTTAAAATAAGGTGGCATCCATTTGTGCACAAGGATAAAATGCAGTTTGAGAGAGATGGGAGAGAGAGGGAGAGAGGGAGAGAGAGAGAGAGCATGATGTGGGAGAGAGAGAGAGAGCCATTTGTGTAGGGAGGGGGCAAGGAGACAGGGATAAAGCTACATAGTCTGCAAGGAAGAAAGGGGGTCCATGTGACCTGGGCGAGTAAAGAAAGCTGGCATGATGCTGCTTTAACCGGGCCAGCTCAGACTCAGGAGCCACCAAGCACTCTGCCTTGCAGACCTGGACTTTTGGAACTTGGGACGTCTTCAGAGGACTCTTAATACCTGGCCTTCACCATGATCCAGCACAACACAGCATATGCTCTCCTGCACTGTTATACACAGGCTGATGACATCACACCCCAGACCCTGAAGGAGAGAGCTGACAGATAAGTAATAGGGAAGGAAATTCTGGGCATGTTTTTGGCTTATAGCCTTTTGGGGAGCAAGGGAAGTGCTGGGTCTCATGGGAGGACAGGGATCTGAGCTGAAGCACTCACAGCACTCCCCCGCCCGCCCCAACTCCCAGCTGGGATATTGTAAATAAAGACCTGTTTTCCTCAACACTAATTGTTGAGTTTTACACCCAGGTGCCACATGAGTGAACCCCACTTTGCTCAGTAACAGAAAGGTCTGAAAATAGAGAAACAATGCATGCCTCTACAGAAAGAGAAGATAGAAACACTACAAAACATATAAGTATACAGGGGATATCAGTGTCTGGCATGAGATGATACAACGAAGAAGTGGTCATCCCCACCCACACTGGACAGAGTGGACAGCTACAGGCCAAGCGATATGACTTACAGGGAGGAGGCCTAAGCATGCATGGCTGGGTTTCTGCTTCAGTCTTTTGAGCCCAGTTAGCAACCCCTAAATACTAGAGCCATGTCTGTTACCTACATTGTATTCTATCAATATTTAATGAATGAATGACCAAATGAATGAATATTTTTAAAATAGTTTAAGTTGTTATTCAAGTACCAGTCTTAACGCAAAACCATTTGGTTGTGCCACTGACACTGACATACCCATGTTTTGGATCTCATAAAAACTGCTCCCCAAAGCCTGCTGTCATGGCTCTTGTCTGTCATCTTTAAAACTGCAGCTATTTATCTGAGGAATGACATAGAGGTGTTTACTTCTGAAATACCCAATAGGCCACAGAAGGCATGAGAAACAGAACATGTGTAGGGATGCACCAGCTTGCTTTCATTTTTTATTAATGCTTGTTTTTCTACACCAGCATTAGAAAGGCTATTGGTTTGCAAGTTATGCTAGTGTTTGGAGGAGCCTCCATGGCTGCTACCTCAGGGAGGAAAAGGAAATCTGTGCTTCCCACTTCAAAATGGGAATGGCTCCAATTTTCATTCATTTAGTGAGCCTCCAGGCAAGATTGTTTTTGTTAAAGATTTTATTTATTATAATTATTATTTTTAGAGAGAGGGGAAGGGAGAGAGGCAGAGAGGGAGAGAGATCAATGTATAGTTGCCTTTCACCTGCCTCCAGCCACGGACCTGGCTGGAGACCTGGCTTGTAACCTGGTTATGTGCCCGGCTGGAAATTGAATCAGCAACCTTTGAGTTCAGAAGCTGGTGCCTTATCCACTGTGCTACCAGCCAGGGCAGAGATTTTATTTTAATGACAATAATAATTGACAGAAGTTTATTTTTTGAAAAAGTTCATTATGCATGAGGGTCCAAATATCAACACTGCCACTTAGTAACTACATGTTATTAGGCAAGATACATTGCCTATCCATGCCTCAGTTGCCTTATCTTTAAAATGGGCATAATAATAGTATCTAACAGAGAAGGTTGTGATGAGAATTTAGTGCACAGAAAATGTTATTTATGCATTAGGTATTCTCATTATTATTTCATTTAATCTTCAGAGTGGCCCCTCTGAGCGGGGCAATATTACCATTATCCTGACATGAACCAAATGGCCAACTGGGGCTTAGAGAGATTTGATATCTTGCTCAAGTCATACTTTACAAATGGTAGAACTGGAGTGCAAAGACCAATCTAGACAACTGTAAAGCCTATATCCTTAAATTTACTCAGAGGTAAGGCATTATTTACACAGCTTAAAAAGAAATTTAACTTCCACTGCCTGGCTTATTTCACTAAGCATAATACTCTCCAGTTCCATCCATGTTGTCACAAAAGGCAGGAGTTCCTACTTTCTTTCTCCTGTATAGTATTACATTGTATAAATGTGCCATAGTATTTTGATCCACTTATCCACTGATGGATGAAAGATAAATACCATACGATTTCACCTAATATAGAAATGTAATGAACAAAACAAACAAATGAGCAAAATAGAACCAGAGGCATGGAAACAAGGAACACTCAGACCAAGTGACCAGAGAGGAGGGAGGATGGGGAGAAATGGCAAAGAAGAGGAAGGGTTTAGTCAAGGAACTAATATAAATGGCCCATGGACAACAGGATGGGGAATGACTGTGGGAGAGGGTGTGGGGTGGGGTGGGGTGGGGTGAATAGAGCAGGGGAGAGCAATGGGAGAAAAAGTGGGACAACTGTAATACAACAACAATACATAATTTTTTAAAAATTGAAAATCATACATTTAGGTCTTTTCATGAAGAGGCAACATTTCTTTCTTTCTTTTTTTTTCTTTGAAAGATTTTATTCATTATTTTTTTAGAAAGAGGGGAAGGGAGGGAGGAAGAAAGGAGAGAAGCATCAATGTATAGTTGCCTTTCACCTGCCTCCAGCTGGGGACCTGACTTGCAACTTGGTTTTGTGCCCTGACTGGGAAATTGAACCACTGACATTTGGGTTCACAGTCTGGTGCTCAATCCACTGAGCCACACCAGCCAGGGAGGAAACATTTCTTTAAATGTTGACTTTCAAAAAAGTTTAACATTCCAACATATGATCAAAATAGTGGCATAGATAAACATGACTTGCCTCTTTGTACAACCACACAAAATTACAACTATCGTATAAAATAACCATCACTCAGAACCATTAGAAATCAAAGTGAATGGAAGTCTGACAACTAGGAAATTAAAGAAACCACATTCATCTACATGGTAGGAGTGGCAGAGATGCAAAACAGACTGATCCTACATCCATGTATGGTGGATAAAAATTTAGGAGGGATATCTCAGAAGTGAGGAATCCCAGCCCCACATGAGGGCCCCCAGCCCAGGGTTCCAGTGTCAGAAGCATAAGCCTCCGTAACTTCTGGCTACAAAAACCCACGGGGATTGAATTGGTGGAAGAAATTACTGAAGTCCCCAGCAGTTGCCCTTAACGAACCTACACAGAGACTTACATAGATGCACTCCCTATGAGCTCCAGCACCAGTGAGGTAGCAGCTTGAAAGGCACCAGTGGCATACTGGAGGAACTGAGGTTTCTGACACTAGGGCGGAAGCTGGAGGACAGGTTTCTCCCAGAAGGAAAGGCAGGCAGAGGCCATGTCACTTTTCTGAACCCTCCCATCACAGAGTCTCAGAGCCAGCAGGTGAGTACCACATCTGACACTCCATCAAACTGGCTAACATTGTTTCCTCTGCTATGGAGAACCCCTGAGACTCCATCCCATCCAACTTCTGGGCTTACCCAAATGTTAACCATGACTTTTCCATATGAATGGCTGGTCTTGGCTCATGTTTCACAACTTCCTAAATCCAGTCAAACAAGCAATAGCTAAGTGGACTCAGGCTCGGCACTAGCAGCAGCCAGCCTAGATTTACAGGTTGTCTTTGCCTGGGAATTGTCAACCCCAGCACTAGTAGCAGCATCTCAGATTGTTTTCTAACCCATGCAGGGTGGCCCTGAGCAGAACACAGTTGGAGGCTGACCTAGGCCTGCACCACCCAGGAAACTGCAGGGCCACTGTACCCATTGGATAGTTACAGACCATGTAGGAGCACCATCATTATGCCCTGGCTCAGCTGGTCCTCCACGGAGGACAGAAGGTGATGGTAAGTGGTCACAACCAATTCTTGCAGCTGACTTGCCTGGGACAACTTCAAGTGTTCCAATATTTGCATCACAACAGTGCTAGAAAGAGAAGAGGAAGAGCAAGAAATCGAAAACTTATGTGAAAAAATAATGAAGGAAAACTTTCCTAATTTGGTGAAGGAAATAAACATACGAGTCCGGGAGCACAGAAAGTCCCAGGTGAAATAGATGCAAAGAGACACACTCAAAGACATACCATAATTAAAACGCCAAAGGTTAAAAATAAAGAGAAAATCTTAAAAACAGCAAGGGAAAAGCAGTTAATTACATACAAAGGAGTTCCCATAAGATGGTCAGCTGATTTTTCAAAAGAATTGGCAGGCTAGAAGAGATTGGCAAGAAATACTTAAAGTCATGAGAAGCAGAGACCTACAGCAGAGACCTACAGCCAAGACTGCTCTACTCAGCAAAGATATCATTTAGAATCAAAGGGTTGGTAAAGAGCTTCTCAGACAAGAAGAAAACTAAAGAAGTTCATCATCACCAAAGCATTATTATATGAAATGTTAAAGGGACTTATTTAAGGAAAAGAAGATCAAAACTATAAACAATAAAATGGCAGTAAATATATATTAACAACAGAATCTGAAAAGTAAACAAGAACAGGGGCAGAATTATGGATATGGAGAGTGTTTTGATGGTTGCCAGATGAGATGAGGAAGTGGGGGAGTGGGTGAAGAAATGAGGAAATTAAGAAGTACAAATAGGTAGTTACAGACTAGACATGGGGATATAAAATACAGTATAGGAAATGGAATAGCCAAAGAATTTATATGTACTGACCCATAGACATGAGGAACGGTGTGAGGATTGCCCTAGGTAGCGGGGTGTGCTAGGTGGAGCAGGGAGAAGGGGGAAAAATTAGGATAGCTGTAATACCATAATCAATAACTATAACGAAAAATAAAAATTTAACATTTCAATGCTGCTTAAATAAAATTGGTTATTTTACATGGCATAGGCAATGTTTTGAAATAAAAGTAAGACATGAGAAAGATCTAAATTGGTGTGGGAAAAGAGGCAGAAAGATGCATATAGTTCAATCACACCTTTACATTAGCAGGAATATTGCAGAGACACTCAAGAAAGCACTTTTCAATTCATTGTGAAAACTCCTCAACTCTTGCAGCTGCTACCCTTACATAGTAAGCTGCTTTAAAAGAGTAATGAGCCTGCCCTTGCCCATGCAGACCCAGTGTCCCCCTTGACTTTCTAGATGAGCCAGGAGCACAGGGAGCTTAGCAACACTTAGCTGTCAGTTCAAGAATGGTCCTTTGTCTTTCATATTTGGAGGAAAATGTTGCTTTCTTTTTGCAGGTTCATTGGTACTTGTCTTACCCTATTTTACTTTCATATATTGTCAATAATAAAACAAAAATCAATTCCTAATGTGAAAAGCTTCCTCTCCTGAATTTTCCTATTCTTCCTTAATCACTACTGACCTGCCCTTAAATACTCCAAACTTTATAGGTATATGGGTTATGAATCTCCAACACAGATTTGCCATGTCCACTTCACTGAACTATGTGTGTGTAGCAACAAGATTGCTCCACAAGAAGGTGGAAGAGCTGAGACTGGTCTTACAACGGGGTGAGTAGCTTTCTTTTAAATGGTGATAATAATTATCCATCCATCCACTCAATCCCATTAACTAAGTACCTTGTGTTTGCCAGGCTCTGGAAAACCAACAAAGGTGAATTAATACAAAATTTCAAAACTCAACTGCTCACAGTATACATCAGGAGGTGGACATTTAAACAAATCACCAGTGAGGAAGAGGAGAGGGACCCTGACAAGGGATGTTTCTGTGTGGAATAGCAGCTGTGGAGGGAGGGAGAAACAGCCATGAGAGATGCGCAGCCTTCGCAGCAAAGCACACATTTTTCTGCCTCACAAGTCTATTGGTAGGTTCAAATTGTTACAGAACCCCAGCCCATGCTGTTCTGGAACAGCTATGGGGTCCGATTGCTTGCCACCAAAAAGCTTGACTCCCAATACAAAAGTTTGGTGGAAAAGGAAATGGGGTTCATTTAAAAGTTTTACAGATTCAGAATAATGGTCACCTTCTGCCGTTAAGTCCCACTCCCTTTAAAACACCCAAAAACACATAGTACTGCCTCCCCCTGCCAAGCCAGGCCAGTTTCAGAACATGTCAGTCAGAGGTACCATCTTTCAGAAAAGCTGACGTCCACAGCTCAGTATTTCTAGGCACAGTTCAGCATTGCAGGTACCCCAAAATTTTATGCTAAATGAAGGAAGCCAGGCTACATGCATACACCATATGTTTTCATTTGTATAAGTTTTAAAATGGGTAAAGCTAATCTATAGTAATAAAAATCAAAACATTTACCTGTTTGCTTATTGGATGGGGGTTAATGTAAGTAGAAGATAGCATGAGGGTATGATTTGGGATGATAGAAATGATCTATTTCTTGATAGTGGCAGTGGTTAACAGATGTATAATTTTGTCAAACTCATCAAACTGTATACTTAAATTTTGTGTATTTTACTGTATATAAAATATATCTTGAAAAATAAAAACAATCACAAGTAAAACAAATGCCTTGGCTATATTACCTGTAGACTGGGTGTGAAACTATATTCTTATCAGCAGACCAGTTTAGAGTTCAGTAGAACTTGGTTATAGTAACCCTTATTAAGCTTCTATTCATTCATACTTGAATAAATATCTATTAATTTATTTTTAAATATTAGTTTTACTTTTGTAGAGAGAAGGGAAGGAAGGGAGAAAAAGAGGGGAAAGAAAAATCAATTGTTTGTCTGTGGTGCGCACCCTGACTGGGGACAAACCCATAACCTAGGCCTGGCTGGGAATTGAACCCATGACCTTTTGGCTCCAATCAACTGAGCAACATAAACCAAAGCCAAGCACTTTTTTTTTTTTAAACAAATACTTATTTAGCCCAATGCTACCACTTATTTATATGGGTGACTTAGGGCAAAGAACTCTCAATGCCTCAGTTCATTCATTTGTGAAATGGAGATTGTAATAATACCTACCTCATGGGTCACATGGGGACTGAAGGAACTAATCTATGTATATAAAACTCAGACCAGTGCTGGCATATAATAACGACTGGATTAATGTTAGTGATTAATATTATTACCCTTAGTTATGTGCCAGGCTTATAAGGTATAAACAGTAATAGGACATAGTTCCAATTCTAGAAAATTTATGATCTAGAAGGAAAGATGAACAATAAATACATAAATGAATGTGCTTAGTACAATAATAGAATTTGAAAAGTGCTTTGAGGACATAAATGACTAACTGTCTTGGAATGGAAAATCCATTCAAAATGACAGTAATCAGCCACCTAAATCAAATCAAGTTCAGAGAGTCATTTTTTCACTTTTCAGTTTTATCCTTATTACAATGATGCCTTCTATTCTTGGCAGCATCTGAAATTTGGAGTTCCAGGGCTCAAGCCTGTGACATCTTTCCTTCTATGTCCTGGCTCATTCCTACATGACTTCATCCTTTTGTGAACTGTCATGCCCAGTTCACATCTCTAAGCCCAACAGCATGCCTGAACTCCAACTGCCTGTGTCATCTCCTACTAAGTACATCTGAATCCAAATTCTCCATGCTCAGCTCCTAAATGGCAGATCCATTCTTCCAGCTATCCACTCCAAAGGTCTTGCAATATTTTTCTCATATTGCCTATCCAATGATCAGCAAATCCTGAAAACCATACTGCTTCCAAAAGCACTACATCTTCCTTCTACCTAGACTACTGTCATGGCTTCCTAAGAGGTCTCCCTGCTTCCACCCTTGCTCCCCTCCAAAGCTTTTCCCAGAACAGCTGCCAGGTTATCTTTTCAAAACATCAAGAACCCATGTTCTTCGAATGCTTTAAACTTCAGCTGGTTTTCTTCTCACTGCCCTTTTCATGGCCTTTGAGGCCCTAGACTACTACCTGGCCCTAGACTACCTCTTGGCCCTCTTTGTCTACCAGTCTTCTCTCTCCCTCCACTCTGGCCACCTCATCTCTTTGCTGTTTCTTCAATATGTCAGTCAAGCTCTTACCTCATGCCTTTGCACATGTTATTCCCTTTGCCTGAAATTCCCTTCCTTCAGATAGCCTCATGACTCACTCTCACCTTAGTCAAATCCCTGTACAAATGTCCCCATCCTGGTTCCAACAACACGTACACCTCCACCCCAATCTCTAACTGCTTTATTTTTCTTTTCCCCATAGTGCCTGAAATTCTATTATATTGGTTTATTGACCTAGCTTGAAATATAATCCTCATGGGCAGAGACCTTATGTGTCTTGGTCACATTCTTAGGGATTAGAACAGTGCCTGGCATATAGTAAATGCTCAATAATTGACACTTGTTGAGTGAATAAATGAGTTACTATTATCTTAGCTATTGCAGAGCTTTGTCATGTACAAAACAATCACAAACACAATATCCTAATAATCCCTTTAATACTTTGTGGGATAGACTTTGTTGTATGCATTTTAAAGGTATGTTAAGAGTCTGCTTAGTATTTTTTATGGTTATTGCTAGAGGTCATGCAGTTCTTGGTCACACAGGTCAAGCCCTGATCTTTTGCCTTCAAATTCATTTTATTGTATTAATCATAATCATAAAATATTATTAAAATAGTTAACAATCTCTTAGTATTTCTCTTGACACTTCACTTATAGTATCTCACTTAACCTTCACATAATGCTTTGAGGTAGGTACTCCTATGATTACAGTTTTACGGATAAGGAAACTAGGGCACAAATAGGTAACTTACCCAAGGTCACAGAGCTTCTGGGTGGTAAAAACAGAATCTGGGTCTTGGCAGCCTGACTCCAGAAACTTGTTCTTGACCAAGTAGCTCACTCGGCCCAGACTGAAGAACGCTGAGTAAAGCACTGAACACCACCAATGGGCAAGTATCATGTTGGTTCTAGGACTTGCTGCCATATTAACTCTTTTGATTTTGATGCATAGGGCAGAATCTCTCTTTTCTTCTAAGATCATAAAATAAAAAACAGCTGTATCTCAAATGTAGTTTACATTATGGTGTTATCTACTTGTCATCCATCTTTGAAATGTTTAAAACATTTGTTTCTGAATTGAGAGGTCACTGAGGATTGCCAGCAGGCTGTCCTTCTGCCTTCTTTGGTAGTGCTGTGGTACCTCTGTGGCTGCATGCACAAACTGGCCTCCCTCTGAGCTTCACATCCCCCTTCTTCCATCCTCACCCCCTGACATGCCTTGTTTCATAAATTCTCTCCTTTAGGTTCTCACATAATCCACCTTGTGAAACACTCAGATTCTTTTTTTTGTTAAAGTAACAATCTATTTGATTGGATGTGATGGCACTGGAGGCAGAACTGTGGCAAAATTTTAAATGCTAAGAAATACATCTCAGCTACCTGGGTTTTGAGAAGCAAATTGTGATTCCCTGTCTCACTTGCTATTAAACTGGACAAGTGAGATGAACTAAAAAAGCTTTATTGACTTGTCCACTTGCCTCCAAGTCAATCAAATGTCTGTGAACACCGCCTACTCTCTACTCTTCCTGGCTATTTAATGTATTAACTAAAATATGTGCATAAAGTTACACAAACATAGGTGGATAGCCTTAAAATATCACATTCCTCAGATCTTAAATAAGTAAGCACTCAGAAATGGAAACACAAACAAAGATTTTTGCTTATTTACTGGTTCTTTGTAGCATAAATGTTCATAACATTTATCTGGGAATAGAATGTGAGCTCCTGACAGCTAGCACATGATCTACTCTTCCAGGTATCCCCAATACCTGCCACATAGTAGGTGCTCACCAGAGCAGTTGTTTAACATGGTAGGTAGTTGACAAATAATGTTGAATATCTAGTACTCTGTCTTTCATTGCCTATACTTACACACACATACACACATGCACACATGCATGCATGCACGGTTGCCCACACTAATGCTGGCAGAGTGGTGGGGTCTTAGAGAAGAGGATCTAAGTCCTAGTCACCTCTTTGTTCACAAATATAGAAACACCAGATAGCAGGCCATTATTGAATGATCACTAGGTTGAATAGCACAAGGATTTGAATTTTTGTTACTGGTTTTATCTGCTCTTCACCCACCCCACCTTGTCAGTTTGGCACTCAGGCCAAAGTACCTAAAACCATTGCATTAATCTAATCAAATATTCAAATCAAGTTCAGAATTATATTTTTAAATTTACCCTGGCCATTTTATAAGTAGATTTAACAACTCGCTAACTGCTATCTCAGGAGAGGGGGAAAAAAGCATAAGCTCAATGCATTTGGTCAGACATACTGTGTAACAGATGTCCAATGTGCTGCCATGAGCTTAAATCATAAACATGATGGCTCTGTTTGGCATGGCAAAATATATCAGAAGTGTTTTATTGGTCACTGGGCAATTTGCTAGATGGAAGGGGAATAATCCTGAAAAATGCAGGAGCTGAGTCTAGTAGCATCTTAAACGGAAGCTCTGGAGAAACACAGATAATCTGCCCACAATGATTCATCAAGTTGGTCCTTTGATTCACTAATTTGAGTGTCAAGTGCAACCATACAATAAAGAATTGCCAAGACCTGATAAGATTCTCTTCTGGCTGCTGCTTTTCCTGCTTCAACAACTGGTACTATTCATGCCTCAAGCACAAATTGAATAAATAGCTTAAAGGCTGGCAATGTTGGATAGTGTTTAGAATTTTTTGTTTTTCCTTGTAAAGCTAAATTCTGTATGTTTCTTTCCCCAAACACACTGCATTGATAGTCATTGTTACACCAATAATTTTAACTTTCCTAATACTAACTACTGAAGGATGCCTCGTAAGCTAAAAATAGTTCCTGTTGTATCATCAGTCCAGCCATGGATTAGTGAAGTTTAAAAAAGGATTATAATGCCTCCTTTGGCCTTGAGAAAGCTCTTATGCCCATGGTTCAGTTGGCCTGCTGATCATTTCCATCTTAATGTAATCTTTAACATTACACTGCTACAGGTGAGGTGTTAAGTGATATATTAATACAACTATTTTCACTGAGCCGTTTCACAAGAAGTATGTTTTTAGCTAAATTAGACATTTAACAAATCCATGTCTAATTCAATGTGTGGAGAAGATCCTTTAAACGAGTTATTGATATGACTTTCTAAATATGAAAAACAGCTTTAAAATTTTTTAATTAAAGTTTTGAATGTGAAATTGTGTTCTGTCAGTGCAATAGACTAACACACGAAAAGCATTGTAGACCTTAGGACTTGTATAAAATAAGCTTTCTATCTTTAGGAGCCAAAAATCTTTCATTAAAATCAGGAAGATTCTACAGGTCCAGTTAATCATTGGATATGAAGTGCAGAATGTTTTTACGCTTTAAAAGCATTTAGATGAACCAAAGACCTCAAAGCTCCAGTAGCAATATAAATTGTAATATTTAAAACAAGTATTGAATGAAATAATTTAGATGAAAATTATGATAAAAATTGCATGTGAATAACTTGATTTGAAAAGTAAAATTAAGGGAGAATATGAGGAAGCTTGCAATTGGGAAAACTGACACAATAAATAATATTTTTGTAAAAAAATACTTTGTGATATATTTCCCCATGCTATGAACATAAATGCAAAAGCTACAAATAGTGCGATTGACATTTGGGCAGTTGACTTGTTTTTATCAAAATCACAAAAGAGAAAATTTAGCTTGCAAATATTCAAATAGGAATCACGCTCAGAATCCAGTTGGGTCCTCCTTTTTTTTTTTTAATTTGATGATTTCATAAAAGATAAATAAGCCCTTGGACCAAGAGGTGGATATACTGGCACAGTTAACACTCTCGCCTCAGAAATTCCACTAGGCTAAAAAGAATATTTGGGGGCGGGAAATGGGGATGAAGAGGCCTTTAGGACCCAGCAGGCGGCGGCAGGCAGCAGTTGTGTAGATCACTGAGAGACTACCAGGGTCCGGTTCAGTTTTAATTCGGTCTCTAATCTCTGCAACAGCTTCGCTTCCTGGGTCCCGAGGCTCCCGGGTCCACTCAGCCTCCGGCATCCGCCTGGCTAAATTCAGAGCCGCCCGCGCCCCATCACCCATCATGGAAACCCTCCAACAAAAAGTAGCCCCGGACGCATGTGCCTGAGGATTCTGCACAAAAGGGGTGCCCAAAATGAAGACCCTAATGGTGAGTCATTTGTTGCCACTCCTCTGGGCAGAGGTGGGGACCCCCGGCACGGCATCCCCGGGGTGCACGAGAAAGCTTCAGGGGCGCCTAATCAAGCGCCACCAGGTCGTCAGTTACAAATGGGATAACTTTCCACCTGCTCCGTGTCCCCTCCTGATTCCCTGCTAAGAATCCCGTAGCTGGGGTGGACTCGGGTTGCCTCGGCTCCTGGATCTCGGCAGGAAGTCTGAGGGACCAGTGGAGAGCTGGCGGGATGGGCGCATTGCTCAGGGGGTGGATGATGCTCAAAATCAACCTCCTGGCAAAAACTAAGAGGGGCGAGGAAGGGGGATCTTTGCAGACTTTCTTGGTTTCTTTGTCGGATTTCAAACTTGCAAGGATCGCCAAGGTACAGCTTCATGGGTCTAGAAAGGTGAGGGTGCAAGGGCTCGAGATTCCAGCAGGAGAGTTAGCGAGAGGGCCCTTTCCCAAAGTGCGAGCCCACCCCTGCCCTCACCGCCGCCGGCTCTTCCCTCAAGTAGCTAGGCGCCGCGCACCACCTGCCCTCTGCCGAGAGATCTGGGAGGCGGAGAGCAGCTACACACCGGGAGCATCCCCAGCGGTCCGCACGGAGACGCCGCCGCCTCTGGCCAGGCTGCGCGCCGCGAGACTAGGACCATGGCCAGCTCCCGCTCCAGGACCTGCCCTGGGTCCGCCTGACAGTCTTGCGGGCGTTTCCTAGGCGCGCGCTTCTCCTGGCTAGGTTCTGAGCGGCTCTCTCCTCTCTACCTCCCGCCCGCAGCGCCATGGTCTGGCAGTGTGTTTAGCGCTCACCACGATGTGCACCAGCTTGTTGCTAGTGTACAGCAGCCTCGGCGGCCAGAAGGACCGGCCCCCGCAGCAGCAGCAGCAGCAACAGCAGCAACAGCAGCAGCCAGCAGCGGCGACTGGCAGCGCGCAGCCGTCGACCGAGAGCAGCGCCCCGTCGCGCCCTGGGGTCCCCGCGGGACCGCGACCACTGGACGGATACCTTGGCGTGGCGGACCACAAGGTGATAGCTTGTTCACCAGCCCCACAGGGCACTCAGCCGCGGATCCCACACACCTGAGCCTGCCCCGTTTCCAGGGGCTGCGAGGTGCCGTGAGTAGGCGCCGCTCGGAGGCCGGAAGGCGGAGTGGACCGGCTGGGGAGGGGTGGCATAGTTCCTACTTGATGTGAATTCCTATTTGAAAAAAGATGCAAAGTTATTCAGAAAATGGGGATGGGATGAGTAGACCCCAAAGCCTAATTTCCTAACAGGAATGGGCCCTGGAACTAGAACCCTCTGTTCCCCAGAATTTCAGCTGCCGGCGGGGGGTGCGGGGTTCCTGAAGGCTCGGGGTTAGCCACCAAGTCGCGCCCTTGTAGGAGGAGACCCGGGATGGTGCGCGTTATCAGCCCTCGTGTTCCTCCCACCACGAACCCGAGGGTGAGTAGCAGCCAGGCTGCTCAGGCTCGAAGATTCCCCTCAGATCTCTGCTTCGGATTGTTCCGAGCAGAAGTGCAGGGCCCTGGGGAACGGTGGTGCCCTGGCAGGAGCGGAAGGCTGGAGGCGCAATTTCCGCTTGCATTGGTTTGAAACTCGTCATTGAGGACATGGCTAATAATTAATAACATTTTTTTTAATTGAGCCTCTTGTCCCTAGAATAATGAATCTCTGGTTACAGTGTGTGAAGCCTCTGGGGGAATCCTAATCAAGTTTCCTGATTCTGCAAAGACAGTTTAATACAGTTTAAATGTATTCCCCATTATATGAAACTGCTAATATATTTTGATTAAAGCACAATTCCACTCAGTGTCTTCTCTATAAAACTGGGATATTTCTCGAAGCCACCCAACTATTCTGTTTTTTATATTACTAGACTTTACAGTTGTGAACCAAAGTAATATTTAACAGGTGCTCCTTTTGCATGAAAAGATTGCTCTTACCCTGCATGAAAAAGTTAAACTTTTTAAAAGTAGCAATCAAATTATTTCTGTTCATTTGTGCAATGATCAATGCTAAGGATTTTGGAAGGTTCAAAAGAATTTAAGGCAGGATCCAGCCTTTAGGGATCTTTGCCTGTGGGGGGAAATATACCATGAAGTATAGATAGATGATTCATAAATAGAGAGAGAGACTGATAGATACAAATGTATAGGAAATGCAAAATATGAACTGTTAGTACTATTGCACACAGAGATGAGAAGATCAAGGAAAGTTGGTTTAAAAAGTGGAGTTTGCACTGGGAAAAATTCAGAGAAGCCAAATAAAGGGAAGGATTTCATTAGCAAGTGATTTGTGGGAGAGGACTGGTACTAGACTCAAAATCAAAAGTAGCGGCAGGCCATCAGTTTTTAAAATACAGCTTCTGCTTTCTAAGCTGTTGATTGATTACACATTTCATATCGGCATGTGGGGCAAGGAAAAGGGCTGGAGTTCCAGGAAAGTTTAGACAGCAGCCTCTGACTGTGAATGGATGCAGTGTTCATGTGCAACTGGTATATGATGAATATATTGAACTTAGTGGATTTTCATGGCTATTACTTAGCAGAAATGCTAGTAGCATGGGTGGAGTTTTGATTAACAAAGGGGTCAAAAAGTACATTTGCTGAAAGCTTTGGTGGGCCTTTGGGAACATATTCCTAATGTTTTTCTCCCCTGTGCTCGTGTCCTGGACAGACAGACACGAACTAAGCATGTTGATAGCCTGTAATGCAAAATATGATGTCCTTGTGTTTGTTTTCTAAACGGTGTTTATTCACACAAATACGTTGGATTCCATTTTCAGTGTATCAGAGCCTTATTTCATTAAAATGAAGAGCAGCTCTTTTGGGGGGGAAGAAATGTTGAAACTCTATATGATAAAATTAGATCATCTGTAGTAAAGGGTTTTTTGAACTGTGAAGTATTGTATGTAGGATAAATAATGTCTGAAAGTCCTTGGACTTGTTAACACAGAATTATAAGTGTGACCAGGAATATCTTTGCAGCTAATTAATAGTAATGAAGTTCTTTCTTAGAAAACCAATATCTCACAAAATTCCATTCCCAAAGGGTTTGGCGGGGTTTATCCTTTCCCAAGCAAAGGAACAAATACAAATTTTAAAGTCTATGACCTCTTTCTAGGCATTATCTCAATTGTCCCACTTAGCTATATATAAACTTCTGCTCAAAATGCAATCATTGACCCTCTTTACTGTTACTGTTTAGCTGGCTAGAAATTAGGCTGAGTTCCATTTTTGATGACTGTGTAAATGTGCATATGTGAAATGTTTTTGTGCTCTTCAAAAGGTGCTGCTGAATCGGGTTTATTTGGAATCTTCCTATAATCTTGCTTAGGCAGAGATTTGTTAGAACATTGCTAAAAAATTTTTCAGTTAACACCAAGGAGGATAAGAAATGAAAGCTTACTTATTCTTGTTAGGTTCCCAGATGATACTCTGATTGCTTTTTTTGTTTGTTTTAACTCTCACATCAGGCCTTAGAGCAGTTATAGAATGTGCTGAATGTGATGACCACCAAGCCATATGCTACTGCATATTGAATCAGGAGTCCAACAGACTTTTTATTTGCCGTTGATATACAGAATCTGGAGAGAGTTACAGTTACTACTTAGAAAAATGTTCACATCTCCATGGCCAGAGGTCCCAAAGTCTGTTACATATGTAGTGTTTCTGTTCAGTTATATGATGATATTAACATTATAACTCCAAGGTTAAATTCAACAGGTGGTCCTAATCCCAAGCACCTGAATTTCACAAATTACAGACTGTCTGCTGAGATAGTCTTGTCTCAGATGGCTTCAGACTAAATTACTGTTGAGATTAAATCACTATGTGCTTTTGTTGAAAGACATGCTGCAAGTCAAGTCAGTGATGAGCAATATGTGTTTGAAGCTTAAAATACCACTTTTCATAGTCATATTTCCTACTTCCTCTTTTACAGGAGATGTGAGCTGAAATCGCAATTACAGGAGGGCCATGTAAAGGGTACTTAGAGTTTCTTGTGATAACAAAGGCAGTTCATTTTCAGTTACATTCTTTCTCTCCATTTCCAACCCCTTTCCCCCAGGTTCTTTCCCACACATGCTTTCACCAGTTTGTTACCATCTTATTACATGTCTGCCATTGCAGATACTTGCATCTGTATCTTGCCATTACTTTCCCAGTTCCTGTTTTTAACTGCCATTGATTTCTAACCTTATTGGCCAGACACGAACAAAGAAGCCAATTTTCATGGCATTGGAAACCTTCTGCATAACCTATAACAAACCTGAAACACACAAGGACACTTGATCAAGCAACCTTCTGAGAAAAGCTCCAAGCCTCCCATACGGAGTGGAAGGGGCATGGAGCACCATTCTATTTTCAGTCTAGATCTGCTCTGGTTAGATAAAGTCATTTGCCATCTGGTGGACTCTGTGAAATGAAACTGAGCTGATTGCCATGTCCAGTGGACAGGAGCCCTTATCACAGACGGCCCATTTGTCACCTGGATTGCCCTTTGCTGCGATGGCTGAGGAAAGGGCAATGATCAATGGGGTCTAAAGCTGAGCTGCCATCTCCTTGCTTCAGTGGTAGCTCCCAGGAAAGGATTTTACACATACCTGTAACATGCTTCTTGCTTCTTCCCTTCTATAAGTCTTAATTATTCAAGCAAAACAAACTGCTAAGAGGTAATAGTACTGTAACTATTTATTGGTAGATGTCCAGTTGGAATAAGACAAATCAATGACAGAGTTGAAAAAGTAATTCAAAACTAGAAGAAAAAAAAAGGCACATGCTTTGTAATGTATTTTGAAATTATGGTATAAATCACCTTCCTTTAGGAAAAAAGCATATACTCAAGTACAAGTTCATACCATTTATTAAACTTTATGGTATTGGAGTCATCCAATGATAAATAAATTCAAAGTGACCTCATTTTCAGTGCTCAGGTATAACAAAATACAATCAGCCAATGATAATGAAATCCTCAGCATCGACACAAAAAAATCATGTAATAAACCTTTTCATGGTTGAGGAGTAATAATAATGTTTATATAACATATATGAAAATGTTTCATCTTCCTTAATTTTATGAGAGCCAACAGTATTTATCCAGCTGCCCAGAGGAGGAATCCCAAAATAGCCCAATGCCAAAGCAGACCACACCTGGGGATAAATCTTTCTTGGCGTGGTCTGGAGTGTCAGGTATTCTAGCCTCTTTACTGATCCTTAAACACTCATTTTGCCTCAGGACCTCAGTTTCCTTTCTCTGTAAAGTTCCTGCTTAAGATCTTCTGCATGGTTTGTTTCTTCTGTCATTCAGCCCTCAGATCAGATGTCATCTTCTGGTTGTCCCCTCCTCAACAGTCTTTAAACAGCCTCCTCTTATCAGCCTGTTTTACTTTCCTTATAATTCTTGTCATCTAAAGTAATCTTAAAGTTTACTCGTCTACTGTTTGTCCTCCCTCCAAGAGAATCTAAGAACTACATAGCAAAGTAGTTGTACATCTTGTTGACCAGTTTAACCTAGGCCCTAGATCAGTATTTGGTATTTAACCAAATAAGTGTTTATTGAAGAAAGAAAAGAAAGTAGGGTGTATATGTCAGTGTGTGCGCGTGTGTGCTGGGGGTAGGGAGTTGCCAAGAAGGACAGAGCAAACTCACTTTATGTCAAGTCCTTTCTCTATAAGAAATATAGTGTAGTCCCAAGGCCCTGGTATGTCTCATCTTTCTTAAATTTGGTATAATAATAATGTAATAATGGGAAGGAAAGAGAAGAAATTATTTAAAACATAAGAATCTTTGGAAATGAGGTTTAAGAACCTACAATTTAAGAGCCTTCCTTTACAATTCTTGTGCACATCAAAGTTTGAAAATCATTATTTGAAACATTTTTAATCATCACAATGTGTAGTTCTATAGCCAATTTGTTTCTGGGTTTTTTAATTAATCATAGCCCTTAGTAAATATTCATTGCAGTCCTAATAGTTGCAAAATTGGGTATTCTGGAGAAAGAACACAGTTCCTACCCTCAAAGAACCTTTGATCTAATTGGAGAGAAAAGATAAAGAAGTAAAAAATGTTCAATAATAAAGCAAGTTCAGAATAATAATATGAAACCAGGAAACAATAAATCAAGGTACTGAGACTAAAAAAGATCTAATTTCTGTGATCTTTCTCTTTTGTAAAATAAATTCAATACTATTATTACCTTAGATGTTATTAAACATTCAAACTAACATTTTGTTGCTTATTAACTCTTATTTTTTATTTTTTAAAAAGATTTTATTCATTATTTTTATAGAGAGGGGAAGGGAGGAAGGAAGAAAGGGTGCGAAACATCAATGTATGGTTGCCTTTCACCTGCCTCCAGCTGGGGACCTGACTGGAGACCTGGCTTGCAACCTGGCTATGTGCCCTGACTGGGAATCAAACCAGTGACCCTTGGGTTCACGGGCTGGTGCTCAATCCACTGAGTCATACCAGCCAGAGCCATTAGCTCTTTTTAATACATACATGCTTGTAATATATAGGTGTGTATGTATGTGTGTGTGTGTATATATACATACACATATATATATACACACACACATTTATATATAATTATACATAACTTGATGTGTGTGTGTGTGTGTGTGTGTGTGTGTATATATATATATATATATATATATATATATTTATACCAAGATACTCCAATACCAAAGCAGACCACACCTGGGGATAAATATAAAGTTTAGCATATGACACCCAATAAATAATTAGTAAGCAACTTAGATATCAAAGCAACTTCAGAGTGGATTGATTTTATTCAAAATAAACAATCTCTTTATGATTTTTCTTAGGGATGGTATAGGGTCTCCCAGACTCTTGAAGGGTGCTAACCAAGTTACCCTGTTCAATTGTCTTTGTAACATATGGTTACCGTATTTTCCAAACCAAATCTCATAGCCTGTGACATGATAAATTTGAATGTAATTGTGTTGGTTGCAAGATGGAATATTTGCAATCAGACCTGTCCTGGAATTTTGGCATTTGTTAGAAAAGACTCTTTATAACCCCAGGGTCAAGTAGCAGTACAATATAATTCCTGTCCTGCAAATACAGGGGTAAAGGGATATTAAAGATAAAGAAAAGACTTTGAAAAATTAAAACCCATCATTAATCAACAAATCATTTCAAAACCTCCTACACACCTTTATGTGCTTTTTGAGCAGCTGTGAAGGATCTTAAGGATAGAAAGACAAGGAATGATTATATCTTAAATAATAATATTATTACCCATACCTTGTGGTCTTGATTCAAGAGAAGAATTGCTTGTAGCTTGGGAATCATTAAATTTATAATCAAATGATTGATAGGTGGGGACATTTATGAGATGTACTCAGATTCTTCTTAACAAGCTCTTTTAGTCTTAAACTCTTAGTCTGGTCCTGGGACAAATAAATATTTTTATTGCATCCTACATTCAATGTGGTTTCCCAAATAAAAGTTACAGGCATGAGGCATGTACATTCTCAGTTTAGAAAGCATATCCGCAGGGAAACCTTTTCTGACTTGTAGCCCAGGCTAGAGCTGAGCTGTATGTTTTGTCTTCATAGTCAGGATCCCATGATAATACTTACTCTGGCTTATTGTCATTTCTTATCTAAAATTGTCTGCCTTCCCCACTTGACAATCAGCTCTTGGAGGCTGGGGACTTTTTCCCTCTTTTTTTTTTTTTTTTTTTTGTCATTGTATTCTCAGCCTTTAACCAAATGGTTCTTCAATAAATATTTGTTGAATAAATATATATATATATCTATATAAAGATTTTGAACTTCTTGCAAAATAAGGCTGCATTAAGAGTTTCTGACCATTTGGAGTTCCTGAAAATGAATAGCGACACATCATAAATAACTATTTCTAGAGGAGCAAAAAGGGATGGATGTAATACAACAACAATAAAATTACATTTAAAAAATAATATAAATAAATACATAAATAAATATTTCTCCTGCCATGATTTGTAGTTCTATAACTACTTCACTTCTGCATTCTGGCACTTATCAGATTTTTAAAAACATAGAATTTTAGAACTAAAAAAATTTTCTTAATGAAAAGGAACTGATGAGTAGTCATGTGATTTTCCCAGAGTTTCAGGTTAGTGGCAGAGGTGGTGTTAAAATGTAGGTCTCCAGTGTGAAAATCATTATACGGTAAGGAAAATTCAGTGCCGATATATTCTAAGCAGCGACTCAACACTATTTGAACAGAATTTATTGAATTAAAGAGACTAGACCTACCCAATTATTGGAAAGAGATAAATATTTAAATCTCTTATTCTGAAATGAATACAAGAATATGCCTCTGGATAGTTAAAAAGAGCTTCTACCCACCACTGACTTAGCTATGCATACTCTCTAAAGGCTGCATAAAATGTTATGGTACCTATTCATTAAAGGGAACAATTTACAAATCAGAGTGGATTTTGCCTATGAAGAGTAAACCAAGCCAAAAGAAGTGTTGTGTTTAATTTTTTGTAGAAAATGTCATGACCACTCATTTAGTTGAATTACCTTCTCCACAATGGTGAAGAAAATATCATAAGGAAACTCAGTTAACCAAGGGTTTAAAGAATTGCCATTCTACAAGTAATCATCCACTCCTCCTAAATTCTGACTTGTAATACTTACTTTGAGACAGAATCACTTTGGGCAACTAGAAAACAATTTTATCTATGGTAGGGAAAAGGAACCTTGGTGAGTCGTAGCTCAGCATGAAAAGGAAACTTTAATTTTATTCTCTTTGAGTGGCTAAGAAGGTATCCTAGTGTTCCCGGGAAACTCACAGATTCTGAGGATGCTCTGGCACACTGAAATGCAGAGTTAAAATGTTTTTTATGAGAAAGCATATTCTGGAAATTAATTGCACCTATGGGACCTCCCTACTGACTGAACTGCAATCTTGCATTTCTAATGTACAGATCTGCTCGTGTTCCTTGCGTGTTTCTAATGGCTTCCCATTGCCTAGAGCATCAAGTTCAGACTCCATAGGAAGGCTCCCAAAGCCCCAAGAGTGTCTGTTTGGCCTACTTCCTGAACCTCACCTCCCACAGCTCCTCTCAGCCCAGGTTCCGCATACCCTGGGAATGTAGCTTCTGTTTCATAGTTACCTGCTTTTCTTCCAGCAAGGAGTGCCCTTTCTCATTTTAGCCACCAGGTAAAGAATTAATCATTCATTAAGATCCAGCTCAAGCACCTCTTTCCTAAAGTTTTTCCAGATACAATGGCTATGCAGGGTAGATCCCACATTCTCTTACTCTTGCCATCTATGAGTTAGTCAGTCACATATTGACTGAGTACCTACTCCGTGCTAGACACAAGGGAGAACAGAAGGGGAATGAGTTAGTTCCCACCCACAGGAAAATCACAGTGGAGGAAATATATTACAATTATTATACTTTTATGAGTGCTGAAGTACTCCCTTTATCTTATGCATGCCTCTAATGACACAATATTGTGATTATTTGTCTGTGTGCTAGTCTCCTTGACTAGCTGTACCTTTTTGAGGCCTGGATGTGTGAGTAACTCACACATCCTGTATCTCCAGAACCTAAAACTATATCTTACACATGTGAAAGGCAATAAATCTTAATTGAATGTTGGGTGAACAGAGTCCTGCTGTAATTATATGTAACAGGAAGAAATTTGAACAAGTCAGGCAATAGACTTACTAACCATAGAAATGACAGAAATGATAAGTAGGGGCAGAAGGACTTCACATATGTGGCATACAATTAATTTGTGGTTTCCCTTTAAAAACAGAGCTGCATTTGCTGACTTTTCCAGAGTGGCTGACCAAGTGTGAGATACAGGAATGCACAGATATGAGGGAAGTATGGTGTTGTAGGAGGCAGGGGACATGCTCAGGCTTTTTACTGGTGAGCTTTTGGCAGGGAATGCAACTTCTTAGCCTGAGCTTATCTATAGAAAAGGAGCTTAAACTATTGGGTTAGCCAAAAAGTCTGTTACTTCTTCCATAAAGTAAAAAACACACTTAATTTTCACCAGTAACTTTATCGATTTGGCTATTTTCAGGATGTTGGCTATCTTCTGCTATTGGCTTCTGGTGGGTAGAGGCCAGGGTGCTGATAAACATCTTCCAATGCATAAGACAACCCAACAGCAAAGAATTACTTGGCCAAAATGTCAGTAGTACCAAACAAACCACTTTTGACACATTCAATCAGTCACAGCACTTTCTCTGTATACGACACAAATATTTGAGTTCCTTTTGCATTTTTACCTTGCTTGAAATAATAAAGCATGATATGCAAAAAAAGATGGTCTGTATTTTCTTCTATCTTCAATATTATAATGGCTGCACAAAAATTTACTAAGTTGGGTGTTTTTTTAAATGCACACTGATAAGACAGCTGTCACAATACAGCCTAACAAAACTGTTTCAAATGAAGTTAAAGATAAATAAGCACTACTAGAGCTATCTTATGAAAAAAACGTAATAGACTTTTGGGCCAACCCAATACATTCATTCATTCCCTCATTTACCAAATAATATTGTATAGTACCATATGCTTCCCATTGTATTCAGGACCCAAGAGGCAACATTGAATAGGTGTAATATTTGACTCCACAAAACTTACCAGTCTGAGAAAGACAGTTAAGCACCTAAAATTACCATGCAGTTTTGTCTATACAGGCTGTGGAGATCAGATTTATCCTGAAAGCTTTGGGGAAGTCTTTAAAGGATAAGTTAGAGGAGAGACTCCATCAGGTGTACATTTCAGTGAATCACCATGGTTTCAGTGTGGTAGGTAGAGATCAGAAAAGTCTTAGGTTATAGGAAGAGAGACAAGTTAACAAACTATTACTGTGATCTGCATTGAGTGATGCTGGTGGCCAGAGGATAAAGGGACCTAAGGTTTCTTCCCTGGCTGGTATGACTCAGCTGGTTAGAGCATCCTCCCATCCCATAAACCAAAATTTCCAGGCTTGGTTCCCAGTCAAGACACATAGCTAGGTTGTGGGTTCAATCCCTGGTTCAGGATGCTTACAAGAGGCTCTCAATTGATGTTTCTCTCTTTCTCTCATCCCCTTCTCCTCTCTTGAAAATTAGTAAGCATATCCTCTGGTGAGGATAAAAAAAATTAAAATAAAGGTACCTCAAGTTTCTCCCAACTATAATTTCCTATGATTGCCCACCCCTATGTGTGGCACAGAGAGTCCAAAGGCAGCTCTCAAACAGCAGGTCAGTGGTTTAAGGTTGCCTTTCAGTAGTTAGTGAAGAAAATTTGAGGATGATCCCATCTGGTGCTCCACTTTTGTCTAATTTTGGACCTCCCCGTGTGTTTTAATACCATATACTCATTTGAGCAAAAACGATGGTGTTATGGTTAAGGCAGAAGCAAGCTGTCAGTAGAGACTTCACAATGTATGGTGGCTACGACAGGAATTAAACCCACCACCTGTAGCAGAGCCAGTGGGGTATGGAATGAATGTGCTGGAAGAAACTTTTATTATGTAATAGTTCTACCGGGGGAAACTTTATTCTAGAATAACCTTGTCAAGGGAGACTCTGTTGCATAATAAATCTTACCCGGTATAGATCTGTTGGAAGTATGGGGTGGAGAGTAGTTTCCTCTCCTTTCATTTCCCACATAGTTATAGAGATAGCAATTATCATGCTTTTCAATCACTGAAGTTTGTTAACAACTTCAAAGAAGAGTAAAGTCTCTATTTCCCTTGCATCAGAAGGAAATTGGCCATAAAGTAATGTAAAATTTGCCAAGAGGGAGTCTGATTCCTAATTCATTCCTTTGGTTGGGAGCAAATGTGTATATATCCCTGAATGAACTCGGGTTTTATGGTTACTTGGCAGTGTCACACCTGCCAGGCTGCTGTTGGGAATTTCCAAGTTGTCTCAAATTACCTGAAGTGGTGTCTGCTTCCGCTCTGTACTGCAAATCATAAAGCTGGTTCATTTCATTTTTATTCTGCTTGTTTCAAGTCTTCAACATCAAAATGCAGGAAACAACAACATTCTGCTGTATTCCAGGTCCTGGAAAAGGGAAAAAGGATTGTAGGAACTGGTGTGTTCCCTACTCCCAAGGCTCCAACCCTGATGCTCTAGCCATCACTAATCCCTTGAGGAATTGTGACTCTTACCTTTACTAACAACCGAGTCTGGTTTTTGGCACAATATAAACTGTGATGGGTTTTTAATCCAAAAGTTTAAGGGGAAAAAAAAGTCTGAGAGAGCTGTTATAGAGAACAGGATTTCCCAATTAAATGTCCCTGTAGTAATGAAGTATTAATATTAAGATGAAATAATTGGACTTAGGACCAAGGCTAAAGACCTGAGTGAGATACATGAGTTGCTCCTTCCCTGTTGTCAGAGGGCCTCTCTGTCTGGCTGTAGAGTCATGAAATGCTGACTGGGTGTTAGGAAAGCAAGTAGGAGGCTTATCATGGACTGTGTGCAGTGTCTACAAAGGACTCACACTTACTGACATTTTTACATTGGAATGTGACAAGGTGCTGTTTGATAACAGAAGAGAGCAGTCATCACTTCCTCAAAAATAAGTTCTTCTGACCAGGATTCACAACAGTTTTTTTGTTTTTGTTTTTGTTTTGTTTTGTTTGTCTGTTTTGTTTTGTTTTCTTTTTTCTGGAATTAGCACCATAATGCCCCTTGAAGATGAAAAGTCTCAGTTCATCCTAGGAGTTATGAATAGTAATACCAACTGGTCTGTCAAGTAAAGCCTTTTTTTAAAGGTTTATTTATTATTTTTAGAGAGAAGGTAAAGGAGAGAGGCAGAGAGGAAGAGACATTAATGTATGATTGCCTTTCACCTGCCTCCAGCTACAGATCTGGATGGAGACCTGGCTTGCAACCTGCTTATGTGCCCTGCCTGAGGAACAGAACTAGCATCCTTTGGGTTCATTGGCCGGTGCCCAATCCACTGGCACAGAAATTCCACAAGTTAGAAGTTCAAATTATGGAAAAGGGTCAGATTTTACTTTATGTATCTTCCAGAGTATTCTGCCAACCTGTGAACACCAAAACATAGTAGTATTTCATGCAAACTATACCTGTAGATCATACTTGAGATTATTGAATGCCTTCTGCCTGAAAAAAGCATCCTCTGCATTATCTGCACTATAACATCTTTAAAAATACAGAAGGGAACAGAGAGCCAGAGGACTAGTTCTGAAAACAAACATAACTGCCATTACTTACACCAAAGTGCCATTCATTTTTAACGCATATACTGATCTTCTCAAATGGTGAAAGGTAAGAAAAAATAATCATTCAGAAACCTACCACCAAGACTTAGTTACTGCTGGTAATTTAATAATTCCCTTAATATATTTTTCATACATATCAAATGAGTGTAGTATATGTAATATTTTAATGTACTCCCTTTCCATTTTTTATTCACATATGTTGGGTCTGTGGGGTCCATGTGTATATTGTTTTACAACAAGGTGTGATCCATAGTTATAAAGAAGGGCATGAGCAACACTGTTAGATATTAATGAAAGACCTACCTTATTTAAGAGTTTAAAATCAAAGTAGCCTTGGCTGGTGGCTCAGTGGATAGACACCGGCCTGCGGCAAGCCCAAAGGTCACTGGTTCAATCCCCAGTCAGGGCACATAACCAGGTTGCAAGCCAGGTCTCCAGCCAGGTCTGTGGCTAGAGGCAGGTAAAAGGCAACCATACATTGAAGTCTCTCTCCCTTTCTTCCTCCCTCCCTGCCTTTCTTTCTAAAAATAATAAAATCTTTTTTAAAAATCAAAATATATTCAAATTAGCATTGGAATAACTAGGAAATGCATGTTGGTAATTGTGGTGAATTCTCCACTTTCTAATCCTCCAGCTGTGTACATCTCTCCACTAACTTAGAAAACACCTTTCTTTCCTGGTGTTTTCTACCCTCCAGCACTTTTTAATTGTGGTGATGCCCCTGTTCCTCCCATTCATGCCCTTCTTATTTGCTACATTAGTCCCTGCTACAGTCTGTGTTCCCAAATTGATGTTTTAAAAGTCATTCCTAATAGTTCCTTAATCCTTCTTGTCACTTTTCTCTTAATGTCCTCCAACCCATCAGTAGCTATTTTGGCAGGTTAGCCCCTGGGCTTCAAAGCACAGCTTGAGATCCTGATCTCCGTTTTCATAGTCCCTTTCCAGAGCTACGCCTAATGTTTGCCTTTATTTTCTAGGGTTCCTCCCTGGGATTTAACTCCTGGTCCACATACGAAGATCTGTTTCGAAAGTATGGAACCAATGTGTCACTATAATTAAGTGTTTGCGCTCGACACTTTCAGGCCAGACCTTGAGGTTTAGTACAGACCTAACCCCTTGTTTCCATACTGTACAGTTTTACTTCGACATAACTGTCTTGCCTAAAAGAAATTTTACAGCACAATTATCACCTTCTCCTTAAACTTTTGTGCATTTCCTATTCATTTTCTAGTTTTATAAAAACACAGTTCAATTATTTTATCTTATTTTAACCTACCTCTTACAGAATTCTGTAACTGTTCTTCTCCTTCTTTCCTTTTGGTACTCAGTGATATCTCTGAGCAACTCTATTTTTTACCCTTTTCAAATGGGTACTAGCTGTAATTTCTTGATTTTGGCACAGGCTCAGAACTGTCATTATTCTTCCACTCCATGGGTAGAATAATTCTGTCATTAGAGATAGCAGGGCCTGCCTCTCTTGTGATAGCCAACTGGCAGGGGATATATTGTATATGTCTTAGTTGGTAGCTTCCAAGTAAAGGAATGTGTCTGAAAACACGCAATCTTTGCCAAAAAGGTCCTTATCTAATCAGCCCTTCCTTTTGCTGCCTGGGCTCTCTCCTTTATCCTCCAGGTGGAAGCATCACTCAATCCTTCCCCTCCATTGTCTAAATGCTTGTATTGTGGCAACACGTACGTAACATAAAATTTAACATTTCACCCATTTTAAGTGTACAATTTAGTGCATTAATATTCACAGTGTTTTCAACCATCACCACTTTCTCTATTGAAACTTTTCATCACCACAGAGTCTCAATAACCATTAAGTAATAGTTCCTAAATCCCCCCTCCCTCTAGCCCCTGGTAAACTCTATCCTACTTTATGAGCATGCTTATTCTTGATATTTCATATAAGTGGAATCATTCAATACTTGTCACTTTATGTCTGATTTATGTTTACAATATTTATCCATGTTGTAGCATGTATTAGAAGTTTGTTCCTTTTATGGCTGAATAATATTCCATTGTATGGATAAACCACTGGATGGATTTTGTTTATTCATTTATCTTTTGAGGGGGACTTGTGTTGATTCTACCTTATGGCCATTGGAAGCAATGCTGCAGTGCACATTGGCATTATTACTCATTTTGCAAGTACCTCCCTTATTTTTCCCTCCTTTCCTATCCTCATAGCAGCACCTAAGTCTAACTCCCTCACCTCACACCTGTGCATGCCACCTTACCCACTTCTATAAAAACATATAAAAATAAAAGTTAAAAATGAAGAGGAGAAGAGAAGCCATTAATTCTACCAATTATATTTCTTTATCTCAAAATACAGTAATGTAACATTTTGAAAAATAAAAGAGGAACTGTTCCCATAATCCTACCACTTTGGTGTAAGTAATGATATAATTTTGATTTATTTCCACTAGTTTTTGCATTGCATTGTTTAGTTTTTGAAACCTATATGTGGGCATGTCATGTATTTTTTTTTAAAGATTTTATTTCATTATTTTTAGAAAGAGGGGAAGGGAGAGAGGCAGAGGGGAAAAGAGACATCAATGTATGGTTGTGTTTCACCTGCCTCCAGCCACAGATGGGACTGGAGACCTGGTTTGCAACCTGGTTATGTGCCTTGGCTGGGGAATTGAACCTGTGACCTTTGGGTTCACAGGCCGGTGTCTTATCCACTGTGCTACCAGCCAGGGCTGTCATGTATTTTTTAAAGTGATATGACTTTTAAATCTGTTTTGTTTCCATTTTTATTATTTTAAATAGCCATTAAAATTTCCTTTGGTTCTCATTTGTCGTTTATATCTTTTTCTATTGTATTGTTTTTAGTCATCCTATGTACTTACATTTTATGTTTGTCTAGACCTGCTCCATATGTTTCTAGGCCTGATCCAGGAGTACAAATGAAGGCTGTCATGCATTCTAATGGGTTATCAATAATGATGTCTTCATTTAGGCAAGATTTTCTAATTTCAAAGGTTTCAACTAACCCACTGAAGTTATGGACTTGATCAGAATAATTTTCTTGGTCATTTTGTTTGAACAGTAATTAAATCTTTATTAAATGAAAAATGTATAATCATGCTTGGAAATTTTATGTGGGTAATGCTTGACAAAAGTCTACCCACTTGAATTATCTTCAATTTTTTTTAAATGTAAGCGGACTACCTCTTCAAAGATGTTCTATTCATTTTTTTCAGCTCTACCCCTGCCTGAGGTTTCTTTTCATATGTACTAATTTATCAGAATCTCACATTCTTTTCATTCTACCCCCTTCTACCCATCCATGCTTTGAAGCAGTGATCTGCTCTACCTTAGGTAGTAGCACGACCCACAAATCTTCATGGCATGTGAACATAGTGAATGGCCTTTCGTTTCAAGGCTAAAGGGTAAGAAACATGCATAAGTGCTTTTTCTGGGGTCTGAATAGTGTTAGACACAGTGAACATTGGTGGTAATGACTAATGCTGGGGCAAGTGATGGAGGTGCCCAAGTGGTTTTCAGTGTCACTTGTGCATTGCTGGTGCTATGCTTTGCCTTCTAAGTGTTGCTTCTCAAGTATCAGTGTACATATGAATCACCTAGGAATCTTATTAAAATGCAGATCCTGAATCTTTAGGTCTGAGTTGGCATCTCAGAATCTGCATTTCTAACAGACATCTTGTGATGTTGCTGCTATTGGTCCTGGAACCACATTTTGGGTGGCAGGACTGCAAAGCATAAGGCCCTCATCAGGGGCCCTCTCAATAGATGTTATGTATGGGTAATGCTGTGTATGTACTGTATGAATAGCATATAGCCAGAATGTTTAATCTCAACGAGCAATCATTGCCTTCATTTACATTTATAGTGGGTTTTTTGGGTTTGGTTTTGTTTTTTGCTATATGTTACTGAAATATTGGAGGGTTGTTTCTCTTTTTTTTTTTTTTTCTAAACATTGGTTGTGTATTCATCTCTTATTCAATGCTTTTTATCTTCTTTTTCGCCTTCTTCTAGATTGGTGGAGTTTTGTAGAAGGTGGTGTTTTTGTTTTATTTTATCCTCCTATTCCATGTTTAAACTATATTGGCTTGGGAATTATATTCTTGGTTTCTATTCTTTATCATTCTTATTTTTAACATACATACTTACCAACCTCTCAATATCTTTACCCCTGCTTCCAGCTAATTCAAAGACTGTAGAACACTTTAACCCTGATCAACCCGAACACTAATCTTCCATGCTATTCCATTGAAGTATTTCACTTCTTTTTTCTTAAAGACCAACAAATTAGATATTTGCATTATTGTTGTTTTAGATAGTTCATTTTTCTTTGGATTTACCTGTATAGTACCAAGTCCTTCTATTGTTTTGATCATCATTTCTTCTTAGAACTTAGATGTTTATATCAACCTTCCTGAAATAATTATTTTAGAAGTTCTGCTGATTAAGGTTTATTGGTGGTAAACATCATTTCGTTTACCTGAAAATATCATTATTTTGTCTACATTCTTGAAAGAGAATGCCAATCAACATCACCAGTTATTTTCTCTCTCAGTATTCTGAAGACCTAATTTCTGTGTTTTCTCTGTGTCATTGTTGATATTGAGCTGTTTGGCACCAGGTGAATTATCATTATATTGTTGGTATTCTAAACCACTATCTCTTTTAAAATATCATCTCTTCTTTATCTCTTCATCATGCCTTATTTATTTGTCTAACTATATTGCATTCTGGATATTTTCCTTTGATTGTTTAGTTGACTGATTTTTTTTAGTCAACTATGTTAAATCTGTTATTTAACTCATCCATCAAGTATTTTCCACCCAAGTCATTTCTAGATTTTCCCCCAAGACACTTTTTTCGTAGTGTCTTCTTCCTTATATATGAGAACATTTTATTTCTGTATCTGATAACTCTAGTACATTAAATCATTGGAGGGCTAAATATTTTTGGTTTTTATTATTTTATTTAAGGAAGCTTATTTATTGATATGTATTATTTGTGTTTATGTAAGTATGTATGCTTATTGTGACTCCATGTTCATTTGATCTACATCTGTAGACATCTGTAGTGAACTCTGTTAAAAATGCATGCCTCCAAAGTAAGCTTACATTTGTTTCTGCAAAGAACTATCACTCTAGAATAAGCCTAACCTTCTGCACACATCCCGATAATGTGGATGTAAACCACAAATCTACATGATTTTTTGAATTCTCAAGGAAGAATTTTTCTTTATTCCCTTTACCCAGAGCCAAGGACAGAGTAGACAAGTTTTCTCACACTTTCTGTGTGCTACATGGATTTTATTTTTCTAGTTTACTTGAGGGTTTTGGCCATTCAGGGTCTCCCTCACTTGCTCAGGCTTAACACTGTGCCTTTCTCATGTGGCTGTTGAAATCCAAGACTCTGGGCAAAGGATCAGCACTTATTCTTAAAGCAACAGCCGTCTACAGTGCCTACTCAACAGGCTAGATTTGTATTCTCACCTTCTTTTCAACCTCTATGTATTTTCCTTACTTTGTTGTTCATCCAGTTAATAAAAAAGATTTTAAAACATTTTATCCAGCTTTTTAAATGAATTTTACCTGAAGTGCTTGTATCAATGACAAACTTTAAAATATTATTTTGATTATGCCTATTATTGTTATTTTAGAAATACATAAAAGTAGAATAATACATTAAAACCACCCCTCCAGAAATTTTATAAACTAGAGATAGCATTAACACCTTAAAAATTTTGTAATGATTTCTTTTTTTCTATGTATAATATTTTTACATAGGTCAGGCCACACCTTTTGCATGAATTTAAGCATAACTAAAAAAATATTCAAAAGTGGGAAAGTGGAAGAGGACCATATAAAGAGGTTGACAGCAAATAATTGCAAGGCTTTTCAAATAAAAATCTCAATTCTCATGTCATTTCATCTAAGTTTAAAGAATATAACAATTTTTGATGCATAGTTTTTATAATAAAACCTTCCATTATGCAGGTTTCTTTCACAGAAGGCAGAAAATATTTTCATTTATTAATTCCATTAGCACAGTGTCCCAACCATATTTTTCAAATAACCATTTATAGCAAGTGTTGAATACAGCAGTATCAGTAATTTTATTTAAATGGTCATCAAAAAAGACAAGATATTTCATAAATCTAAAACATAGAGTTAAAAAAGAATAACTCTATTCTAAAGCATAGAGTTAAAAAAGAATAATAAAAGATCTAGTTTTGTGAATGGATCGAAAACCTAACTAGAGCAACTGAGGAAGGAAGATAATTTAAAGGCAATCTTACCCCTAAACAAAAAGTCTGTGAGAAATTTTATCCATAATTGGATTTCTAACTTTGAATTTAAATAAGAGAACACTTCCCGATTGTTTTTACCCCAGCTTTCTTCTGATTGTGTTAATTTTTCTTTATCTCATTTGGCCAGGATACACATAAAAATCACTTTTTTAGTAAGAATAGTTTAGTGGATGGACTTCCTGATTTGCCTAGCTGACATTCTTAGATACTTTCTACTTAACTGTCAAAATTTTTTTGTGTGGCAGTTTTTATTTTTAACCTCTTAGCTAGGTGCTTTGGAGGATTCAACAGAACTCTAACTTGGACCTCCCAATATATTTGGAAAAAGCAGACAATAAACAAAATGTTCAATGAATGTTTCTTTAATCAGATTTGATTTTTAAAAGGTTTTATTCACATATCATTCACATATTTAAAGTATGTAATTTAACGTTTTTTCATAGTTGTGCCATCTAATTTTAGAATACTTTAATCACTCCTAAAAGAAACCCCATATTTATATCAGTGTATTCCTCATTCTACTCTTGCTCCAGTGCCTGGAAACCACTAATATACTTTCCATCTCTATGGATTACCTATTCTGAACATTTCATATAAATGAAGCCATTCAGTATTTAGCCTTTTCTGACTGGCTTTTTTCACTTAACATAATTTTTAAAACTTCATTCATGTCTCAGAACTTCTTATTATCAGATAATATTCCCTTGAATATTGTCACATTTTATTTATCCATTCATCAGTTGATTGAAATTTGAGTTTTTCCAACTTTTTGGCTATTAAAAATAAAGAATAAGGAACATTTTAGTACAAGTTTCTGTGTGAACACATTTTTTCTTTGGGTATACATATACCTAGGAGCAGAATTGCTTATATATGGTAACCCAAAGTTTAACCTTTTGAGGAACTGCCAAATGGTTTTTCATTGAGGCTACACCATTTTCCAATCACACCAGTAATAATAGATGAGTGTTCAGATTTATCCATATCTTTGCCAGTATGGGTTATCATCTTTTTCTTTATTCTAACCATCCTAGTGGGTGCAGAGTAGTAGCTAGTTGGAATTTTTATTTGCATTAACCTAATGACGCATACTTTTTCATTTTGATCATGCTAACTTGTCTCTTTTTTCCACCATTTGTGTTTTTAGTGTCATATTTAAAAAACCATTGCCTAATCAAAGGCCATGAAGATTTGCTCCTATGTTTTCTTTTAAGAGTTTTCTAGTTTTTAGTTCTTAGGTTTGTGGTCCAACTTAAATTGTGTATACGATGTTATATAGAGGTCTAACTTTAGCCCTTAATGTGTAGATATCTAGTTGTCCCAACAACATTTGTTGAAAAAGTTCTTCTTTTCCCTATTCAATTGCCCTGGCACCCCTGTTCAAAATAAACTGACCATAAGTATAAAGGTTTATTTGTGGGCTGTCAAGTCGATTCCATCAATTATGTTATAAATATAGTCACTCGTCATACCAGCAATCACATGTTCTTATGTGCCTAAGACCTGCATGGGCAATGATTACAAGTTGTCATGGGAAAGAACCATGATCTTTTTTTAAAAAATCCTTACCCAGGAATATTTTTTCATTGTTTTTTTAAAGAAAAAGGGAAACAATGATTGGATGCCTCCCATACACTCCTGGACCAGATATTGAACTTGCAGCCTATGTATGTGTCCTGACCGGAATCAAGCCCCCAACCTTTCAGCTACAGGATAATTCTCCAACCAACTGAGCCACATGGACCAGAGCAAAGAACCATGATCTTTTATTAACAAAGGTCAGGTGAAGATGCCTGTGCAGCAGAGAATTTGTTTGGTTTATAGAGACGAAAAGTAGGCCTGCTTTGTACACAATTGAGTAAGTAGTTAAAAAGGTTGTAAAATTTCTCAGGTCAGTGGGAGCTCACACTTATAGCAAGCTTGATTTCACAACTCTTACATGACAGTCTTGAATAAAAGTACTCCCAAGAGAGTGTTACTATGGACAGAGAAAAAGATTGTGCCACTTTTATTACTGCTGTTGTTATTTAGGGCTTCTTTGTTTCTTGCTGTTGTTTCACAAAAAATACATTTTGCAATAAGCTGAAAAGCCATAAGATAGATCTTAAGTAGGGAGAAGAATGTATAGGAATTTTGCTGTTTTTTTAGTCATCGTGACTTTGCATTTACTCTGAAAGTCAGTCACCGTTATTTGTAAGCAGTGAAGACAGATAAATGTAGTTTCTGATGATACTGATTTTTAAGAACAGAGCAAAAGCAGTAGCTCAACTTGCCCTTCCAGTCTAGAAATACCTGAATTTTAAAAAATATTTCATTTAAAATAATTTTACTCCTAAATAAAACATCGAATGTCTGAGGTGAAAAGAGAAGATCCTTACGCAACAGCACAAATTATATAATTTTTAAAGTAGGAGGATCACTTGTATTAATAGCTGATACAAAGGAAATTTAGAAAAGGAGAAAAATACCAACTTTCCTATATCTGGAGTCCTTTAAGAACAAACAAATGAACCAGCATAAAGTGCACATGGTATACAGAACACACATAATTCAAGCTCTTACTTTAAATTCTTGTTCTTAATCTGCCTGTTGTCCAAGGAAAGGAGGAGGATTAAATATGCAATGAGTAATGAGGGTCTCTCACTGCCTCATAAACTTTCCCTCAATATGAACCAACATGTGTTCATCATTCACCATAACTTGTTTATTCTCACCAACAAGTATCATTTGCTGAAATGTCCAGATTCATCGCTGTCACCTCAAGCATATGAGGTAATCAGAGACCAGGTTTTTGTTCTAAATATTCATGTATTTGCAATTTACACCTTTAGTCTTGGCAAGCATAAGAAATAACACAATGAAAAAAAATGTAGATCCTGCTCTGAAGGATTGTGAGATTGGGAGATCCAGCACTCAATAAATAGCCTGGTGTAGAGTGTTTGGTAATAGTTGGTTAATAAAGAAAGAAAGGAGGGAGGGAGAGAAAAATGGACAGACAGATGAATGGGCTGACCTGGATTTCATGCCTTATTGCAGTGAAAGATAAAATCATGTAATGACACATTGAGACATAGAGCAATGTAAAAGATAAGGGAAGGTGAGCTGAAGGAAGGCAGAGCACCACAAAAGGAAAATTATACCATAATGCTTAAGGGCACCATCATTAAGGACAAAAGAGACTGGATTTCAATCTTAGATCTGCCATTCATTGACTGTGATTTGGAGCAATTCACTTAATTTTTTTGAGCCTTAGTTATCTCTTTACTGTGTATGGAGTGACAGTATCTACCTCAATAGATTATTGGGTGGACTGAGTAAGATACTAATGAAGGAATAGATGTTATTTAGTGCAATACCCAGAACACAGGAAGCACTCAGAAATTATCAGCCATTAACAGAAGGTGCAAATTACATTCAGGTTTTCTTTAGTCCTGAAATGTGGCCATGGCACACAAAAATAAACATTTTCAAATCTGGCATAGATGGAAAGCTTTTAGATATTTTCCCTTACCTTTGCAAATAGGTTCAAGACAATACTGTCACTGAAAGTATCTATCTGAGAAACTATCATTTTTTGTACCACTTGTGTTTCCAAAATTCATCAAATGTCCACCTTGACCTTCCTGAAAGCTGAAACAAAAATTGAATCATCATAAACCTTTTTGAGGATTGCTTTGAATCTACTTTGGAGCAACATGAATGAGGTCTTCTTGTAACTGACCTTCTGTCAATCTGAGCAGTCAGCCTGAGTGTGCACCTCCACCCCTGGCCACTGTCCTTGGCAGCCAAGTTTCAGGTCCTAAGGAGTTTTCAGGGGGGAATTACAATAAAAATCAGCCAAGTATATGTAATGATATAAGGTAGCATATGAATTTGGAGCACAGTGGCAAGGGGAACTTTAAGCAAGGAAACTTGTATCCCCCTGAGTTCAATGCACCTTCCTTATGGACTTAATGGGCATCCCACTGCCACTTGTCATTTGGTAATTGAGGCTGTACTCAAAAGAACAACAACAAAAAACCCTTATGTTTCACAATGTTATCTCTGAGTGATGTGATTTATGATTGAAGGTGGTGATGTTCCAATAATTAATCCAAACTCTTTAAAATATTGGAACTAATCAACAAATTCAGTAAAGCTGCAGGATATAAAATCAATACACAGAAATCAGTTTGTTTGTGTACATTAGCAAAGAATTATCTGAAAAAGAAATAAAGAAAACAATCACATCACAATATCATCAAAAACAATAAAATACTTAGGAATAAATTTAACGAAGGAAGTGAAAGGTCATTATAATAAGAATTTGATGGAAGAAATGGAAGATACAAACAAATGGAAAGATATTCTGTGCTCATGGATCAGAATAATTAATACTGTTAAAATAGCCATATTATCCAAAGCCATCTAAAAACTCAATGCATTCCTATCAAAATTTTGGCTATATATATATATATATGTGTGTGTGTGTGTGTGTGTGTGTGTGTATCTATATATCATGTGAGACAAAATTGCCTTTAAGTATTCACTGATCATGTTTTTGTGGATTATCAAAGGCTTAAATTTGAAATAAATAGCTTGTTAATACATTTAAAACTATTCCAATATTATTTTTCACAAGTATAGAAAAGTTCTAAAATGTATATGGAACCAAGACCTAGAATAGCCAAAGCAATTTGGAGAAAGAACAAAATTGGAGGCATGACAATTCCTGATTTCAAACTATATTACCAAGCTATAGAAATCAAAACATAATACTGGCATAAAAATAGTTACATAGACCAATGGAATATATAGTAGAGAGCCCAACAATAATCACTCAAATATGCATTCAACTAATATTTGACAAGGGGCCAAAATATAAAATAGGTAAAGGTACTCTTTAATAAATGTTATTAGAAAAATTGGACAACTACATGCAGAAAATGAAATCAGGTCCCTATCTTATTACATTCACAAAAAAGAAATAACTCACAATTGGTCAAAGACTTAAGCCTAAGACCTGAAATCATAACATTCCTTAAAGAAAACATAGAGAAGAATATTTTTGACATGGTTTTGGCAACAAGTTTTGGATGTGACACCAAAAGTGCAAGAAACAAAAGCAAAAATCAACAAATGGCACTACGTTAAACTACAAAGCTTTTGCATGGCAACAAGTAAATTAACCAAATGAAATGGCAACCTATGTAATGGAAGAAATTATTTTCAAGCCATATATCTGATAATGGTTAATATCCAAAAATATATAAAGAATTTATATATATGAATAATGAAAATATCCAATTTAACAACAGTCAGAGGACCTGAATAAAATTTGCCAAAAAAATTCACCTAATATAAGTGGCTGATGGGTACATGAAAAGATGCTCGAGAGAAATTCAAATCAAAACCACAATGAGGTATTATCTTGCACCTGTTTGAGTGACTGTTATCAAAAAGCAAGAAATCACAAGTGTTGTTAAGACTGTGGAGAAAAAGGGAACTCTCGTGCACTGTTGGCAAGAATGTAAATTGGTTCAGCCATTATGGTAATAATGGAGATTCCTCAAGATATTAAAAATAGGATTAACAAATAACTCAGCAATCATATTTAGGGTATGTATCCAAGAGAAACAAACACAGGATATCCAAAAGATATCTTCCTGCTTAGGTTCATTGCAGCATTATTCACAATAGGCAAGATATGAAATAACCTAAGTGTCCATCAGCAAGCAGATAAATGGATAAAATAGATGTCATATACATATATATCAATGTAAAAGTGATATTTTATATAATTATATATGTTGGAGTTAATAAAGCTGAACTCATAGAAACAGAAAGCGGAAGGTAGGTGGAAGGAGCAGTGGGCAGAGTAATCAGGGAGATGTTGGTCAGAGGACACAAACTTGCAGTGAGAAGAAATTCTGGAGCTATAATGCATAGCATTATTATTATAATCAACGATGCTGTATTATATATACTTTGATGTTGCTAAGAGACTGATCTTAAATGTTCTTACCATGAAAAAGAAATAACAATGTGACATGATGGAGGTTTTAGCTAACATTATAGTGGCGATCATATTGCAATATGTAAATATATCAAATCAGTTATACACTTGAAACTTATACAATGTTACATGTCAATCACATCTCAATTTTTTAGAACACTCATCTAAAAAAAAAGTAAATAATAAAATAAAATTATACTAAGTACTCTTCAGGTGGAATATGTGTGATGAAAGTGGATTTGAATTGGATAAGTATTGAAATTTGAGATGTTAAATTATAGGATTATGAGTTGGTGTTCACCCAACTATCTTAAGTAACACCCAGCATCTTATATTTATTCCTCACTATAATTAGGAAAGATTGTCTAGGTCACAAGAGAATGGAAATATTCATTTCTCAAAAGAATATTTGGCATTAGCCCAAAATTAAACAATTTGATAAACATTTTGCAGAAGAAAATGTTTATCAAATCTGCCATAAGGAGTCAGTGACTTGCATTTTAATAGTTACCCTTAATACCTTTTCAAAACAGTTGAGCATACTAACAATGAACAAAGTGAAAGCAAGAAAATAGTCTAATTTCAAAAGTGAATAACCTGTAAAAATAGTTGTCATTTCAAATACTTCATCTTTATGCTTTGTAAGTAGGAATAATTTTTCTTAAGTACTATATGTTTCTTATTTCTTCAGGGATTAAAAAGTCACATTTAGAGACGTTATTGCTAATGAATATTTTCCTCAGTTTAATAACACTGGTTTGTTGAGAATTATCTGGATATATAATTAATTAAGATAATGAATTGTGAACAGACTTATGGATTAATAATTGCTCAGAGCATTGGTATCTTAGGAAATAACATGATATTTACAGCCAGCACATTATTAGCTTCATTAGATGTCAGTATAGTTTCATATACTAATGTTTTATAAAGTTCCTTGGTGGTCTTGAATGAGCAAATGTTTGGCTTTAGAACATAGAGCTTGAGGAAATGAAAAAGCAGTAAGTAAATGTTTGTGGTATGGGAATTCCAGCATCCTCTTAAGATGAAAATAAATAATTGGTATATTTACACATCAATAGGACCACAAACACTTAAAGGATATAAAGAATTGCGTATTCATGTGATACACCTCACTTCCTTAGTCATCAATGTCCTTAGGATAGAATAAAAGGGCTTCCTGTGTATCAAGCACACTGATCAACCTTTTAGGACCTTTCTTAATTAGGGTTGAAAGGAGCGTGGTTGCTCTTGCTAATAGATTGTACTTAACCTAGGTCTTTTCTCAGCATCTGCCTCAGGGGAGCAGCACTGAGATTGCCTCGGCCCAAGGCTGGGTTTTTACTTCCTTTTCCAGTAGAGCCATGTTCTTTCTTATGAGTATAGTTAAAACCTAGGTTTTTATGTGAGAAAATTTGGGCCCAGCTGTGATGATATACGTCCTTATAGTCTACTATAGTATCATTTTAGTTCTTTTATTACAAGCCATCAAACACTATATCTGGGAGACATGAAAATAAATTATGGTCCATTCGGAAACTGCTGAGAAATAACAAGAAACAAGAGAACAGGACACTTTGGGAATATAAGACCTATTGAATGAGAAATATTTTGTGCTGGCTATAAATGGATTTGCTACTTGCAGAGAAACTATTACATTGGTCTTCTGAACTGGCTAACATTGTTCTCATCTTTTGCCTAGTATAGAAATAAAATCCTCTTTATTCTTTTAGAAAAGTTCTATAGTGTCTTTATCATTTTAAATTTTGCTTTATCACTTTATTATATAGTTGATTTTTAATTTCTCTTTAGTAGGTTCATGAAGTGACAATATAAAAATGTAATACCTATTTTTAATTACAAAATATTACACATGATGTTTCCCCTGGCCCAATTTTATAATCATTGGGAAAGCAGAATGCATCTCTTCTTCCCCAAATTCCTTTGCAAACTATCACTTAGGATCAAAGGGTATTATCATCCCATCTCCAAAAAATTGCTAGAAGATTAACTGTTCATTTTTTTAATTTAATTTTATTATTGTTGTATTATATCCATCCTCTTTTTCCTCCCCTCTGTCCACTTCACCCACCCACTCCCCCCAAAGTCAGTCCCACTTGTTGTCCATGTCCATGGTTCTTCCATGCTAGTTCCTTGACTAAACTGCTTCTCTTCTTTGCCTCCTCCTCCCCACTCCCCCATGCCCACTGAAGGTCTATTCATTGCATTCATGTATCTGGTTCTGTTTTGCTCATTTGTTTGTTTTGTTCATTATTGTCCTGTAATGGGTGAGATCATGTGGCATTTGTTTTTCACTGACTGGCTTATTTCACTAAGCATAATACTTTCCAGTTCCATCCACATTGTGGCAAAGGGTAGGAGTTCCTTCTTTCTTTCTGCTGTGTAGTATTCCATTATGTAAATGTACCAAAGTTTTTGGATCCAATCATCCACTGATGGACCCTTCGGCTGTTTCCAGCACTTGGCTATTGTAAATAGCATTGCTATGAACATAGGGGTACATAGGTTCTTATGAATAGGTATTTCAGGGTTCTTTGGGTACAGTCCTAGTAGTGGAATTGCTGGATCAAAAGGCAGTTCCATTTTTAGGTTTTTAAGGAAATTCCATACTGTTTTCCATAGTGGCTGCACCAGCCTGCATTCCCACCAGTAGTGCACGAGGGTTCCCTTTTCCCACATCTTCACCAACACTTGTTGTTTGTTGATTCCTTGATGATTACCATTCTGACAGGTATGAGGTGGTATCTTATTGTGCTTTTAATTTGCATCTTTCTGATGGCTAGTGATGTTGAGCATTCTTTCATATGCTTCTGGGCCCTTTGTATATCTTCCTCAGAGAGTTGTCTGTTCAGGTCCTTTGCCCATTTTTAATTGGGCTGTCTGTCTCCCTGGTGTTGAGTGGTGTTAGTTCTTTATATATTTTGGAGATCAGACCCTTGTCTGAGATATCATTGGCAATTATGTTTTCCCAGACAGATGGTTCCCTTTTCATTTTGCTGGTGTTTTCTTCAGCTGAACAGAAAGTTTTCAATTTGACATAGTCTCATTTGTTGATTTGTTCTTTGATTTCCTTTGCCCTTGGTGAAGTATCAGTAAACATATTTCTGCATAGGATATCTAAAATTTGACTACCTATATTTTTCTCCAGGACTTTATGGTGGCACTGCTTATGTTTAAGTCCTCTATCCATCTTGAGTTTATTCTGGTGTATGGTATAAGTCGGTGGTCTAGTTTTATCTTTCTGCATGTTGCTGTCCAGGTCTCCCAACACCACTTGTTGAAGAGACTGTTTTTACTCCATTATGTTCCTTTCCCTTTTGTCAAATATTAATTAACCATAGAGTCCTGGGTTAATTCCTGGGCTCTCTGTTCTATTCCATTGATCTCTATGTCTATTCTTATGCCAGTACCAGACTGTTTTGATACAATAGCCTTGTAGTATAGTTTGATGTCCGGTATTGTGATTCCTCCTACCTTGTTCTTCTTTGTCAAGATTGCTGTGGCTATTCATGGGCATTTTTGGCTCCATATAAATTTTTGAAGTATTTTTTTCTATATCTGTGAAGCATGTCGTTGGTATTTTAATTGGGATTGCATTGAATCTATAGATTGCTTTGAGTAGTATGGACATTTTAATGATGTTAATTCTTCCCATCCATGAACATGGTATATGCTTCCATTGATTTGTATCTTCCTTCATTTCTTTCTTCAATGTTCTGTAGTTTTCTGAGTACAGATCTTTTACCTCCTTGGTTAAGTTGATTCCTAAGTACTTTATTTTTCTTGTTGGTATGGTAAATGGGATTTATTTTCTAGCTTCTATTTCTCATGTTTCATTATTGGTATACAAAAATGCTTTTGATTTCTGAATATTGACTCTATATCCAGCTATTTTGATAAATTTGCTTATTAGCCATGGACATGGACAACAGGTGGGATTGACTTTGCGGGGAATGGGTGGGTGGGGAGGGGGACAGAGGGGAGCAAAAAGGGGATGGATGTAATACAACAACAATAAAATTTTTTTTAAAAAAATTGCTTATTAGGCCAAGTAAGTTTTTGGTGGAGTTTATTGGGTTTTGTATGTACGCTATCACGTCATCTGCAAACAATGACAGTTTGACTTCCTCCTTTCTAATTTGGATACCTTTGATTCCTGTTTCTTCTCTGATACCTATGGCTAAAACTTCCAAAATGATGTTGAACAGAAATGGAGGAAGTCGACAGCTTTGTCTTGTTCCTGATCTTAGGGAGAAAGTTTTTAGTTTTTGGCAATTGAGGATGATGTTGGCTTCAGATTTCTCATATATGGCCTTTATGATGTTGAGGTATGCTGCCACTATTCCCATTTTGCTGAATGTTTTGATCATAAATGGTTGCTGTACTTTTATCAAATGCTTTTTCAGCATCTATTGATATGATCATATGGTTTTTGTCTTTCATTTGGTACATTACCTTTTTTGTTTTAAAGATTTCATTTATTATTTCCAGAGAGAGAGGAAGGGGGCGAGGCAGAGAGGGAGAGAAACATCTATGTATGGTTGCCATTCACCTGCCCCCAGCCAAGGTCCTGGCTGGAGACCTGGCTTGCAACCTCATTATGTGCCCTGGCTGGGGAATCGAACCAGCAACCCCTGGGTACATTACATTTTTTGATTTGTGAATGTTGTACCATCCTGTCATCCCTGGGATGAAACCCACTTGATCATGGTGTATGATCATTTTAATGTATTGCTGGATCTGGTTGGCCAATATTTTGTTGAGAATCTCAGCATGTATGTTCATCAGAGATATTGGCCTGTAGTTTTTCTTCTTAGTTGTGTCTTGACCTGGTTTTTGGATTAGAATAATATTGGCCTCATGGAAAGTATTTGGGAGTCTTCCCTCTTGTTAGGTTTTTTGGAATAAGTTGAGAAGGATAAGAGTTAGTTCTTCTCTAACTATTTTGTAGAATTCACATGTGTAGCCATCTGGTCCAGGGCTTTTGTGCTTTGGGAGATTTTTTATTATTTCTTAAATTTCACTGTTATTGGTCTATTTAGGCTTTCTGCTTCTTCTGGATTCAGTTTTGGTAGATTATACATTTCAAAAAATTTGTCCATTTCACCCAGGTTGTCATATTTCTTGTCATTGGTTCCTTTTTTATTGTGATTATATTTCTTTTTTAAAAAGGACACATGATTTTTAATGTGAAATGGACTTATTTGAGAAATAATAATAATCTATGGACAATAATGGCAAAAATACATATCTATTAACAATTGAATCTAAAAAACAAGCTAAGCACACAAGAAGAAGAGAGACTGAAGCACAAATATGGAGAATGTTTTGATGGTTGCCAGTTGGGATGGGGGTATGGGGAAATGGGTGAAGAGGTGAGGGGATTAAGAAGTACAAAGAGATAGTTACAGAATAGCCATGGGGAGTAAGGTACAGTATAGGAAATGGAGTAGCCAGAGAACTTATATTCATGACCAGTGAGCATGAACAGTGGTGTGGGGATTGCCTGAGGGAGTGAGGGGTGTTGAGTGGAGGCAGCAACAAGGGAAAAATGAGGACAACTATAATCGCATAATTAATAAAATATAATTTTAAAAAGCTTATGTATGTTAAAAAAAAAGACCTTCATATGTCACAAGAAACTTGTGTCCACAATACATAGAACTTTAACAACTCAATAATAAAAAGACAGATAACCCACTTCTTAAATGGAGAAAGAATCTGAATAGATACCCTCAAAGAAGATATATAAATGGACGATAAGCATATGAAAAGATTTCTAAAATCATTAGTCATCAGAAATGGTGATTAAAACTGCAATGAGATAACCCCTAGGATATATCTCATACCCAGTAGCATGGTTATATATTTTAAAAATAGATGTTAAGAAGTGTTGGCAAGGATGTGAATAAATTACAGCCCTTATACACTGCTGGTAGGAATGTAAAATGGTGCTATCACTTTGGAAAACAGTCTGGCAGTTCCTCAAATGGTTACACATAGAGTTACTGTATTTCTTGGCAATTCCACTCCTAGGTATATACCAATGAAAATATCTAGCTACATAAAACTCACACATAAATGTTTATAGCATTGTTATTCATAACAACCAAAATGTAGAGAAAACCTAAATGTCTATCAGCCTATGAATCAATAAACAACATGTGGCATATCCATACAATTGAATATTTTCAGCTGTAAAAAGAATGAAATACTGATACCTATTACAATATAGATGAACCACGAAACCAGGGAGGTGTTATGCTAAGTTAAAGAAGCTAGTCGTAAAGGACTACATATTATATAATTTCATTTGTATGAAATGTTCAGAATAAGCAAATCCATTGAAACAGGAAGTAGATTAGTGGTTTCTTAAGGGGGGCGGTGCTGATTGGTATACACGTGAATGATAGCTGGAGGGCATGGAATGAGCATGTTCTAAAATTGATTGTGGTGATGGTTTCACATATCCCTGAATATACTAAATACCGTTGAATGGTGCAGTTTTGACAGGTGAATTGTCTGGTAATCTATCTCAATAAAGCTGTTATAAAAACACACACACACACACAGGAATATGCTGCTGCAATTGGCTTAGACTCAGGCCACACACTCTCCCCTGTTCCAGGGGAAGAATTCCATCCCTCCTGAATACATGAGTTGTAAATAGGCAGAGGGCAATTTTCCTGGAAGAAGGATAAATAAATGCTATATATTAAAATGGCTTTGAGGTGATTAAGAGATCTGGTCTTTACAAAGGGAAGGTTATATTAGAATCTTGGTTGGAAAGAGGGAAAAGGAAGCAGTTCAAATGTGCAGTTATTAGGTTCCATGACAGGCATCAATATATTTATTAAAAAACACCTACAAGAATGTTCATAGCAATGCTATTCATAATAATCCCAATATCCATCAGTATTTAAACAAATCATAGTATATTCAAAATGAAATACCATCCGGCAGCAAGAGTGAATAAACTTAAAAACACATAATATGGATGAATCTGGCAAAACTAACATTGAATGAGAAGAGCCATTCACAGCGATGCAATCTATACGATTCCTTTTTTAAAAAGTTCCAAAATAGGCTGAATTCATCTGTGTCTTATGAAGACAGATCAGTGTTTATCCTTAATGGTGGTGGGTAGGGGAACTGTGACTGAAAGCAGAGGCTTCTGGAGTAGGAATAGTGCTCTATTTCTTGATCTTTTAACATGGGTTTCTTTACAAAATTCATTGAACTGTTCACTTATTATTTATGCATCTTTATTTGATTATCTCTTAGGCAGGGGTAGAGCCTTTCCCCAAGGCTGAAGTAGATGGATAATAATCACTTGCTGGAATCAGAATTGTCGGGTATTTTCTGAGTATGAGAAGAAAAATTCCTTCCCACTTAGCCATTTCATTTTTATTGTCTTGGAAACAAACAGTCCAGCAGTTTTTCCACGTGTCAGGTTAGCAATGATGACGGTTATCCTCAGCAACATGGTCAGCTGCCCTGACATCCTTCCTACCAGATTCACATAGAGATAGAAGACATGGATGGTGACTCAAGTGGAGTAGGGAACAGTAGAGGAGTATTTCTCTGTGGTGTGCTTCTGTCAGAATTAGAAATCACACTCATTTTTTTATTAAGAAATGTAATTGTTCACTATCAGGGCACTTTTCTTCCACCTGTGACTGGGGTAAGAGATATTACTTTGATTGAATTTTGTGTGTTGGTAATAAGCAAAAAATGTTTTCCAATTATAAATACAAAACTTTGATTCTGTGGTGAAAAACCCTAGTTTCTTAAGTCAGTTTTTTGGTGAATTGGGTTCATGTGTGGATTATCAAGAAAATCTTCCCAATGAACGTACCAAGGTTTGTTTCCATTTGTTTGATGTAGACAGGAAGGTTTGGGGGCGGTATTAGTTTCCTCTCTCTCATTTACTATAATCTTTCCTTACAGCAGAATGATTTTTGCCTGGTGTTAAGATCGAGAAAGGTACCTTTTGCAGTGTGTCACAACCTTCTCATTCTCATGAGCATATGGAAGGTGTCCCAACCTAAGTGCTTTGGAAAGGAAACAACATGCTCTTGTCTTAAATGTGTGAATCATTTTGAGGTAGGCGAAGCCATAATGAGTCCTTTCTCTTTTTCTTAACCAAACAGCAGCACATGCTATTTAGGCTATTACCTAGTAAGAAAAAGAAGGAGAGAGGGAAAGGGTTGGGGGGGCGGGGAGAAGAAGAGGAAGAAGAGTAAAAGGAAGGAAGGAAGGGAGGGAGGGAGGGAGGGAGGAAGGAAGGAAGGAAGGAAGGAAGGAAGGAAGGAAGGAAGGAAGGAAGGAAGGAAGGAAGGGAGGAAGGAAGGAAGGAAAAAAAGCAAAGAAATAAGTGAAAGTGTAATAAATTAACTGCCAAAACTATCTTCTACTGGGCTATGATGTGGCCAAGTTAAAAGACTCTTTTGAGATGGAAAATATGATAAAAAAAAAAAAAAAAGTGACACACCTCCTGGTCAAGTGGGTTTTTTCCTAGAGTCTCTAGAGCAACACCACTCCCATTAAGGTTTCTCACACTGGTTTTCATGTGCAGCACTTCTCAGGGATCACTCTCTGAGGGGGCGAGGTGAGGGTTGGCAGAGCTGTTTGTGAATGTGCAAAGGGTGAAGGAAGATTTAAATTGAGGAAGGCATTTCAAATATTATCTGAACTTTTGAACTTCCTGATCAGACAATTATCCTTAAAAGTATGTACATGATGGGAAAGAGAATTAATGCCACTTAAAGTGTTGCATTTTAGAAATATGCTGTCATTAAATATAGTACTTTTCCCATTAGTTTTTGATTGTTGAATACAGGCATGACAAGAATTTTAAGAAAATACTTCTGATTGATAAGATGGAGTATAAACAGAAAATTCCTAAGTAATAAGGCATATGTGTTTGAAACTTGTCCCTTTTGGTCAGGAAGTGTGCAAATTAATGCAGGACATCTGTCTGTCTGTATCTCCTTCCCAGGGCTCTCTCCTGAGCTGCAGAACTTCATACCTAATGATTTACTACATACATTACCTTGAATACTCCCCAAGTACCCTAATTCAACATGTTCAAAAAACGCTCATCATCTCAGCCATAATTGGGACCTTATCAGAATTTCCTACTTTTATTTTTAATTAATCATTGGTAAACCAGATACCAAAATTATATGTTTATGTACCATCCTTGGATTTCACCATCTCAAATACACCAATCAATCACCCATCACCTATCTCTTAATGCCACCTACTTCCTGTGTCCCTACTCTTGCCCAACTAGAATGGGCCAATGTCATTCCTGTCTTGACTCCCTTAATATTATTTTAACTGGTGTTGCTGTGATCATCCTTTCTTTTGCCTTCTTTATTCCATTACCATCAAAGGGATCCTTCTACAACTCAATTTTCATGTCTTTTCTTTACCCATTCATTGGGTTTTTGTTCTTAGAGTAAAATCCTTAACATGGCTTATAAGATTCAATTGTGATCTTGACTCTGCTCACTACTCCAGCCTCTGTGACCTTCTCATTCCTATCATCTCTGAGCATGCCCAACTATCTGGCAGTAGCCAGGGACAGAAAGAGTAACTGAGGCAACAGGTTTTCAGATCTGCTAGTAGCCCAAGCCAACTCGTAAAAGCCACCAAATCCAAGACAAAGTCCTTTCTGTGGGGTGATGGTGATAAGATGTTTAGTTGAGAGCCTTGGCTGGTGGCACAGTGGATAAGGCACTGGCCTACAAACCCAAAGGTTGCTGGTTTGATTCCCAGCCAGGGCACATAACCAGGTTGCAAGCCAGGTCTCCAGCCAGGTCTGTAGCTGGAGGCAGGTGAAAGGCAACCATACATTGATGTCTCTCTCCTTCTTTGCCATCTCTCCTTCCCCCTCTCTCTAAAAATAATAAAATCTTTTTAAAAAAAAAGATGTTTAGTTAGTTGGTTTTCACAAGCTGTAACAAGAAGTAAAGTTGATTTTCACAAGTTGTAACTACACGAATGAGCGGAAGCCCTTCCCCCCTTTCTTATATATCACGGGGCTGTGGGCAGCCCCTTTCATTTACCATCTAAGCTCTTTGCCCAGTGATTTTACTCTTGGTCCTAAACTCTTAATTCTTCCAACTTCTACCCTACTCTATTCTTGGTTACTACACACTTCTTTTGCAGGAGGTTTTGCTCCCTGCCCTGCAGGGGGAGAGCGAGCTCCTAGTTGGGCCATCAGGGAAGATGTTTGAACTCAGCCTTTGACTCTGCTCTATTTAGTGGATTCCAGCTAAATGGATATTCTTACTGCACCTTAGTGTTAGTTCCAAGATAGTTGCAGTCCCCTCCTTTATATTTTGTTGTTATTTTCATATAGTTTCTTAACTACAAACACTAAAAAACTTAATTTAGTGCATTGTATTTTGTTTTTTCTATTGTTGTTGTATTACAGCCATCCCTTTTCCCCTCCCCTCTCTCCCACTCTCACCCAAAGTCAACCCCATTTGTGGTCCATGTCCATGGTTCTTCCATGCTAGTTCCTTGACTCCACTGCTCCCTCTAGTGCATTATATTTCTATCAGAGTAATATACAGGGTATTTCCCACATGCAAGACCACCTGTAGAACCTGTGGGAGTGTTCATTTTGTGCCCTCATGATTAGCCAAAATCCTTATTTTAATGCACTGTTTTCTTTCTGATGATCCTGCCTATTACTCACCTCTCATCACTGCCCTTCTCCCCTGTGGCTCTCAGCAGATTAGACTAAACTTTCAGCTTCTGATGTTCACCGTGATCTCTTTCTTCTCAAAGCTTTTATACTACAGATGGCCTCCAGACCCCTGGGGCTTGACCCTTTCTCTTTGCTTGGGTACTTTATAATCTCAGTTTGAGACCTTATTTTCTCTAAACAACTGAGTTGGAGGTTTTTCATGTGTTTCCACAGCACCATCCCCATCCCTTCATAAGCATCACACACCTGTTGGGTTGGTTGGAGCTCTTAAACTCCTTTATAGCAGGATTCTTGTCTTTCTGGCTCATCCTCGTATCCTCCAAGCCAGGTGCAGTACCTGGCCCTGAGCAAGTACTTAATGGTCAGTTCTTAAACTACTAATCATTTAATCAGTGAATCAATGATCTTACAATTTTATGCAGGTCTCTGATGCTCTAAGGCATTGAAATTTTATTTTCTGAAATGATATATTAATTTCTTTTATTAAAGAATCAGATTGATCTCTACTTTAAATCATTGTTACCATTTTTATTATTGCCAGGCTGCTATATGATAAAATATATGACATTTAATGTTGCCTTAAGAAACTTGTTACATCATAAAAACTCTTTAGGCTTCTCTCAGCACTTTCCATTTTATATTGAAATTGCTTATGTTGGTGCCTCTATAACCTGTAAGATATTAAGTGCCTCAAGGACAGTGACCATGTCATATTTATTTTTCTGTCTTCACAACTAATGCAGTGTCAGTAGTCAGCAAATGTTTATATAAGTGCTTAAGATAGGCCAGAATTCAAGTATTGGCTTAACTACTTTCTATCTTTGACACCTAGGAATCTCTGTACTGAAGCATTCAAGCCTCAATTTGAGTTTCTTCATTTGTAAAATGGGAGTTTGACCAGCATAAAAGATTATCTTGCAGGGTTGTTATGGAGTATTACATGAAATACAATATGAAGTTCCTGAAGTATATAGAAATTATAAATAAGCTAGATTGAAGGCTCCATCTGAGCTGCTTTGTGAAGAATTCTGGTATGTCAGGATGTTAATTTTTCACTGTCATAGGCTGGCAAGACACAATCTCAAGTCTAATAAAATCTTGGCAAAAAAAAACCCAAAGAGGCAACCTTCCCAATTTTTGTATTAAGAATATTTATCTGGAATAGAAAAATGAGTGAGGTGTTAGGATGCAAATAAATTACACTATAAGATCACTTATTTTTTAAGACAATAGATAGAGTGCTCAAATGTCTCAGTTGCATGATTTGCCTTATGACTATTCTTTTAAAATAGGAAAATGAATTGGACAAATAACATTCTCAACTCTAAATCCTTGAAAATGAGATCTATGCTTGGAGATAGCTTATTTAAAAAAGGGTAAGAGCATAATAGCAGAACTTGCTCTTTCCTGACTAAAATTCTAGAGTTGTCTGCATTTCTTTGTATTGGCTTGTCTGATGATTTTCATATCATTTAGTGTTATTGTAGTGAGAATCTGTAATTTTTTCAATTGTTGTCTGTTCCTCTGCAATTATTGTAGTTGTATCTTATATAATTTGTATAAATATATGCAATCATGGAATTAGAACATGTGGGTGATAATATGCAGTATCACAATTGCAGTGGTTGAAGATGTGTAATTTTTTTAATCTTTGGGGGTGAAAAGCTAAGTAAATATAGTAATTTCAGGGGAACTATTTTAGCTGTCTAAACTGATTACCCAAAGAAATCAACCAAACATTTTTTATTTAGATGTAGATAAAATGTTTTATTTTTGCCTAGCATAATTAACTAAGAGATTTGGATATTTTATTAGGATGGCCAAAAAAGTTCGTATATTTTTTCTGATGGCTCTTGAAGTGCTTAGTTGTCTTTAACTTTATTTGAAACAATTTTATTAGACTGTGTTGTGACAACTGTCATATCAGCTTGCACTTAGAAAAAACATATCAAAACTGGTGAAATTTTTTGCAGCCATTTAAATATTGAAGATGGAAAAAATATGCAACATTTTTCATGTGTTATGCTTTATTTCAAGAAAGGTAAAAATGCAGCTGAAATGCAAAAAAAATTTCTTCAGTTTATGGTGCTGTGACTGATTCAATGTATTGAAAGTGGTTTGTGAAGTTTCTTGGTACTACTGACATTTTGGCCAAATGATCCTATGCTGTGGGGCTGTCTTATGCATTGGAAGATGTTTAGCAGCACCCCTGCCCTCTACCAACTAGAAGCCAATAGCAGGATATGGGCAACATCCTCAAAATATCCAAATCAATAAAGTTATTGGTGAACATGAAAAACACATCTTTTACAGAAAAAAGCATATCTGGCCAACCCAATAGTTTTAAATATCAAGACTGATACCTAGTGAAACACTTATAAAAAAAGTTTCGATATTAACTTTAAAACAAGACACTGAGGACCATATACTTGCAAAGACACCTTTCCTGTAGGTTATTCATGTATGTTTGAAGACACATTTATTAATGCCTTGAACTGGATGTATATTATCAATATTGACATCTAAATCTATAAAATTAAAGGTGTTGATGTGGATATGGATAAAAATACAGATGGTGGTGATTTATATGCCTTTCAACAGCCCTATGACTCTAAAATGTATTCCCCTGATTACACATCAGATAAGTAAATAGTACATTTAAATAAGTAGTCAAGGCCAAAAAAAGTGTAATTCTAATTCAGCACTCACAGAAATCCTAGATGATTAAAACCAGGCTTTAATAAAGCTAACCACATTTGCTCCAAGATTCCCTGTGCACCAAGCGAGCAGAGTCCATTCAGCTGTATTCATTGTTAATTAAAGAACTGCCCTTGTGATTAGGTGAGGGGCAAGCAAGGAAGCAGACGCTTACTCAGGGAAAACTCGAGGCTGGTATAGATCTTTGTGAAGATCTTAACATGTTGATTAAAATTTCCTTGGTGCTAATAACAATCATTTTGTGTATTTGAGAATTTGGAAAGTGACTAGAAAACATGTTTTCTCCCGGAATAAAGGCAAGATTAATCTACTTACCTACATTGAAAAGACATTTTTAAGCATTCATGTAAAATAGATTTCCCACTTATTGGCTGTATTCATAGTTTTTAGGATGAAAGTATCTTTTGCCTCCAAACCAAGAAAAGAATCCAAATTTGAATTGAAAACAAAATTTCCTATATCTGTGTTCTAATCAAGTGTTTCTGAGGCAGGGAGGTGACAGGTGGGTGGCTGGGACAGAGGACTCCTAGGAGAGGGATGACTCAGCTACCTCACACAGCTGTTTTGCACTGTCTCTCTCAACCCATCCCTTGCTCAGAATCTTAGGAGTTGTGCATTGAAGAGTCTCAGCCTTCTTGTCTCTTTTGTTCCTTTAAAAAGAAAAAATAAACAACCCTTTCTGCCCTAGTCAACTGTCACATATTGGTCTTCGAGGCTGGAACTAAGAACTTCATGATTCAGAAATTTTCTCTTCCAATTTTAATCTTAGTCTAAATTTATTTTTTAATTGATTTAAGCACCACGATTTTGGTGTACACTGGAAAATGAATGAAATTATTAAGGGATAGGATTTTGAAACAATCTTTAGTACTCAGTAAGAAGAAACCACAGGATTTGAATAAACTTTCTGTATATCTCATTTAATGATGCAGTCAAAAATCTAGCTGGTGTGTCCTTGGCTTTGTGAAAAATAGAATTATTTTTATCAATACAAATTTTGAGACTTCTTTAGGTATTGTTCTTGCATTTGGGGTGTTATCTTGGCTAGAGCTTCATGGTTCAAGCTATGAGTTTTTCCTTATGTTTGGTTAAGCAAAAACATTAGCATAGGTTCCTGTAAATTAAGCTTTGTTGTGTTAAATGCCACAGGAATTTAGTATAGACATTCACAAAGTACTTACTAAGTAATTGTAATGGACAAACTGAAACAAACTTTAAAATCCTAAGTAGAATTATGTATTTCTGCAGAATTAATTCCTCCTCTATTCAATCTGGAGCCTCTCCAGGAGTCTCTTGAGGGTGAATGAAAGTCAAGTGGGCAAGACTCTGAGCCCTACTGCCTTCAAGGAAATTTTGACTTCATTATCTGACCCTGCCTGTAACTGAGACCTTACCCGTGTGCTTTACTAATGCTCTTGCAAACATGTACAAACAAAGAGGGTTGTTTTTCCTTTCATTTATAATAAATGTTACTACTATAAATAGTTAACACCAAACAAAGCTAAAAAAAATAAAATAAAACAGCACAAAGTAAATTTTTTGATCAACAAGAACTGATTTGCTGCCAGCCTTGAACATTACTAAAAATCAAGCTAGTAAAACTTAGGCTAAACATGAACAGCAGAGTCAAATGTCATAAACTTATTTATGATCTACATGTAAGATCACTAACAAATCTATACTGTGTGACTCAGAGTGCCAATCAACAGACATACACACATGCATAGTTCTATTGCCTCTAGTTAATAGGGTTATAAAACATTGAAATGTTGGTTTCTTATGTTGTAATAGATAATTTATTATTCAGGTAACATATAAGAAGTTGTTCTTTTTTTAAGACATTTAATCAGTTGGATAAACATTACTTCTTTTCTGAAGGGTAGAGACATAGATTAAGTTGTTAGTTGGTGATGTGCATGAAAGCTATTTTCTGGCATCTAATAAAGTTTGAAAATGAAGAAAATATCTAAGTAAAAAGTTTCTAAATAGGAGGGTCACCCTAGAATCAGCATTGGAGAGAAATGAGGCCCCATGCCAAATCCTGGCCACTACTTATCCTTCTCACTGCTTAGCGATTGTGAAAATCTCGTTCTCTGGACCCTATTGAACATTTTCTTTAGCTGGGCAGCAATACAAATAACTCTGTTAAGTGGTGTGTATTTATTTCACACACGCGCGCACACACACACACACACGGATTTAAAATGAGGCTTATTGATATGAAGTGACCTCTATAACTAAAGAATCGTAAGGATTCTATTGTGCCCACTTCTTGTTCTCTTTGTCATCTTTTTCTGTATTCATAAGCTAAGTGTACTGGGATGTCATGAAAATATTCTAAAATAGCATTGAAATTCTACCTTTTAATTTCCTCAGGAAAGGACCCTTCAACTCCTTAATGTATCTACACCTTTCAGAACTGGTTTGCCTGCTTCTGGTTTTATCCCTTCAAATTCATCTTTTACGTGGCTGACTAAGCAATCCTCCTAAAGAACAATGTGACCGAACACCCCCAAATTAAATGGCTTCTGAGCTTCCTTGGTGCCCTGGAACAAGCCATCCCATCTCAGCCTGTGCACCTCTCAATTCCTTTACTCCCAGCAAGCCATGTTATTTGCTGGTACCAAACAGTTTGTTTTTCACACTTACTAATTGTTCACACTATTTATTCCCACCCCTGGGCTGCCTCTTCACCCCATACCCGGCAAATACCCATCTTCTTTCTTTAGCGAGTTTCTGTTCATTGTTCAAGGCATGGCTGAGTCATTTTCTTGCCTAAAACATTTGCTCTAACATGCTCTCTCTGTCCCTCAGAAGGACAAGATACTTTTCCTCTGTCATCTGGAGGGAATTTATTAGTGGTCACATTGAGCATAAATGAACCTTATACCCAGCTATCCCATTTGCTAGGCTGTGAGGTTTTTGAGTTTAGAACCTGCATTAATTCATTTTAACATCCCCAGCACCCAACAGACCACAGGTGCTGAGCAAACACAGGCTGAACTAAGCTAAGTTCCCAAAGATCAAACTAAGAGCTCTTAGTTACTTTAAAAAATAATAATCAAGTTCTGACCTTTTTCATGATAATCTTGGCAAACTTGGATTACCTTTACCCTACAATAACTTTGTAATCAAAGATTTGAAACTAGAATGAGAATGCGAACTGAAGTGTAAAAATTGAATTTCTTAGCATTGTGCAAGAAATAATAGAAAAGACCCATAACCAGTTTCTCCAAGGACTGTTAATAAAAATCAGAGAAAACACCATAAATATGGCAAATAAAGTGAAAAGCTATGCAGAAGCTAGGGGATGGAAATACTTGTGGAAAAATAAGGCAGTGAGAAATAATGTTATGTATCATGTTTTGACATGCTATATTCATTGTTTTGGTAATGACTATATTTTACATGTAAATTAGAAAAAGAAAAGGGAAAGGAAAATGTACACATGTCCTGCCAGGAGAAGAGAGTCAAGTACCTTGGAGGAGCTTCTCTAGTCAGTTCTATATATCTGGCTTTTTGATGCATTGGTGATTTTTTTAAATCTGGTCTTCTACAAAGAAATAACAAAGCTTAGAAATTTAAAAATCTTAGCTGCTACAAATTCAGTGGCTTTTTATAAATCAACCTCATTTGTCTTTGACATCTCAAAGGAAAACAACCATATGACTGATAATCTTTGGTGAATTTCGGAATCATAGGCTGCAGAAACTGTGATGAAATGTAAACAAAAGGTACTGATTACCAGCCTTTATTTAAGAATCTACCAGTCCAGATGTAATGTCAATCAGTGAATAGTCCACTTCTTTTCTTTATTAAAAATGGCCGGAATCCCAAATTAACACAGATAGACCCTATGTTAAATTGTGGTTTGCTCTTATAGCTTCAAAACCTCCCACTCTGGCTCCCTCTGACAAGTTCCTTAGGGACAGTTACCTTGCTTAGCACCCACACTACCTTGCTAGGCTGTGCACAGTTGGCTGAATCAAGTCATGAGAACAGGAAGCAGCCAGGATAAACAGGAAAGAAAATGCTAGTGGCAGAGAATGTAGACCACCTGCTCCAGACATTTGTCAGTGAAGGGAAGCAATAGTTCAGTGGGAGTTACACCTGATTCACTTCATTAAGGATGGATGGAGAGGGGAACAAACTTATAGGCTGGGGGGGAAGCTTGAAGATAAAAAAGAAAACAAAGTTATTTAATGGAACTTGGCCCCAGAGGAGAACACTGAAATACTGAAACAAATCTGGGAAGAGGGCTTAGCTGTTGAAAGATGGAAGAAGAAGCCTTGTTTTGACACAAAGGAGTGAAGAAAGGGAGGGGTCAGGGGGACACCAAGAACTGGAAAGAAAATGGAGAGAGAACAAGAGCTTTCCTCTCCCTGTCTTGGGGACTTGATCTTCAGTATAAAGAAGAGTGGGAAATTGAAAACCAAAGAACAACATAGAAAATCAATGAAACAAAAAGCTCGTTCTTCAAAAAACAAATCAGTAAAATTGATAAAACTGTAGCAAGAATGACAAAGATATAAAGAGAAAAGACACAAATTACCAATATCAGGAATAAAATAGGAATATCACTTTTTTAAAAAGATTGTATTAATTATTTTAAGAGAGTAGGGCAGGGAGGGAGGCAGAGAGAGAGAGAAGCATCAATGTATGGTTGCCTTTCACCTGCCTCCAGCCAGACCTGGCTGGAGACCTGGCTTGCAACCTGGTTATGTGCCCTGACTGGGAATTGAACCAGCGACCTTTGGGTTCGCAGGCCAGTGCTCAATCCACTGAGCCACATCAGCCAGGGCAGGAATCTCACTTTAAATTCTGGATCCATTAAAATGCCAATAATGAAACACAATATATAACTTTAGACTTATGAATCCTGCCACTTAGGGAAAAATGAAGCAATCCTTTGAAAACCACCTACTAAGAGCATCCACCTGAATAGACCTATAACCATTAACGAAATTGAATTTGTCATTTAAAAGCTCCAGAAAAGAGAGTATCAAGGTGTGCAAAACAAACTCACAATTTGAAAAATCATCAGTGTAACCTACCATTTGCTGAGGGAAAAAGAGTAAATTTTAAAAGGTAACCTACTGTATGATTACATATATATATGTATATGTATATATATATATATATATATATATATATATGTATGTATGCTATACTTTACAGCCTCATGACTATATATATATATATATATATATATATATATATATATATATATATAGTTTTTGGAATGACAAAGTATTGTACCATCTTGACATCCCTGGAATGAATCCACCTTGTTCACGGTGTATCCCTCATAATCTTTTAAATTTATTTCTAAATCCAGATTGCCATTATTTTGTTGAGAATTTTATCATCTATGTTCATCAGAGATATTGTCTTTTAGTAGTTTTCTTTCTCTGTTGTGTTTTTACCTGGTTTAGGAGTTAGAATGATACTGACCTAGTAGAAAGAGTATGTATATTCACAGCAGCCCAGTGCCCATCAGTAAGTGAATGGATCAAAAAACTGTGGTACATTTACATGATGGAATGCTACATAGTACAAAGAGAGAAGGAACTCCTACCTTTTTGAAAGAGCATAAGTGGAAATGGAAAATATTATGCTAAGGGAAATAAGCCAGTCAGTGAAAGATAAGTACCATATTATTTCACCATAAGAAGAATCTAATAAACAAAATAAACTAATGAACAAAAGAGAACCACAGGTATGGAAATATGGAACAGGATAAAAGAGACCAGAGGGGAAGGGGTTGGAGAATAATGGTGGAAAGAAGGGGAAGGGACTAGACAAAGACTGTGTATGAATAACCCATGGACATGGACAACAGTGTGGGAATTGACTGTGGAAGCAGAAGGTGGAATAGACAGAGGAGAGCTAAGGGAGAAAATTTGGAACAAGTGTAATAGAAAAACAATAAAAGTGATTTTTAAAAAGCTACACAATTTGGGAAATATTGGGTAAAAGGCATACAAGGTCTTTTGCCAGTGAATTTACAATTATTTCAAAATGAAGTTTATTTTTAAAAAATTAAATAATACTGCCAAATGAAGAAGAGTGAATAGATATTGGAGACCTTCAGCCATAGGACAGGATTTGGAACAGCTCATGTGGAAAGTAGTTGTTTGTCAACTAAACATGAATAAAAGGAATATCCAGTTCCACTACTAGCCCCATGGAGGTTAGCTTTTATGGATGTGCTGCAAAACAACTGATGCAATTAGTGTGTTTGGAAAATCATGTTCCCAATATATGACCATCCCTATCACATTTGGTGAATGTCATGCAGTTATTCACAGAAACTGATGTATCCACTCAACAGTTCAAAAAATTAATGTGCCATTTCAACGAAAGGGTGCTGCATACTATACTCCCGGGCTTTAGCAAATGCCTCAAATGAAAGCCCAATTGAAAACATAGCCAAATAAACATTGCATGATGGTACCAAAATAAGCATGAGAACTGGGTAGGGGAACTTTAGCACTGCTATAGTACCAGAGTAAGAAAGGTAGATTTCTGCTAAGTGCTCTTACTGGGCTGTGTGCATGTATGTTTAAGTATGTAAGTATAGATAAATTTATGTGGGTATAAAATTTTGATGATTTGAGGTCTCAATTAAGGACCTTTTCTTCCAAGCAAAAGAAATATTATTTATATCTTCAAGGCCTACAAACTAAAGTCTTTTCAGTGGTGTTGCTTTCACCACTGAAGCAATTGAAGTCTTTCTACTCCGAATCCAATTGTGAGATGTGAAAGGCAGAACAATGAAGGGTTTGCTCCACTGCCTAAAGGTAGCCAGGTAAGTTCTATTTGGAGAGGTTCATTCAAATCTTAATGGCAGGTCTATCTTGCATCTTGTGGGGACACAAATATTTGTTGGGTAGTCGGATGTATCTATACTATTGAAAGTAAACTTTGTTTCTAACAGTTTCTTGGACTTTATGGAGGATACCAAAGTATATTTTTATTGAAGAGATTTATTTTAAAAGAATTCTAGTTTTGCTCTGATTGGTGTAGCTCAGTGGGTTGGGTGCCATTCTGCAAAACAGAAGGTTCCTTGTTCAGTTGCAGATTCAATTCCCAGTCAGGACACATGTCTGGGTTGTGGGCCCAGTTTCCAGTCAGGGGTGTACAAGAAGCAACCAATTGGTGTTTCTCTTGCATAACATTTATGTTTCTCTCCTTCTCTTTCTCCCCCTTGTCCACTCTCTCTAGAAATAAAGTATTTTAAAATAATGCTAGTGTTTACCCAAGGGTTAGGAAAGAGTTGACCTAATACCGAACACCTTTGTTTTACTTTAAATAATTATTTATTTTTCAATTACTGTTGACATACAATATTTTCTTAGTTCCCAATATATAACCCAGTGATTAGATATTACATAACTTACTAAATGGTCTTTCCAATAAATCTGGTACCCATCTGAAACTATACATAATTGTTACAATATTGTTGACTACATTTTCTATGCTATACTTTACAGCCTCATGACTATTGGGTAATGACCAATTTGTATTTCTTAATCCTTTTACTTGTTTTTACTCATCCTCCCAAACCTCTTCTCATCTGGCATCAAATATTCTCGTGTCTATTCAGTCTGTTTCTGTTCTTTTGTTTGTTTCCTTTGATTTTTAGATTCATTTGTTAACAGATATGTATTTACTGCCATTTTATGATTCATATTTTAAATTTTTTTCTTCCCCTTCTTAAAGAAGACCCTTTAATATTTCATGTAATAGTGGTTTGGTGGTTAACTCCTTTAACTTTTTCTTGTCTGGGAAGCTCCTTATATGTCCTTAATTCTAAATGATAGCTTTGCTGGTTAGAGTAATCTTGGCTCTAGGTCCTTGCTTTTCATCATTTTGAATATTTTTTGCCAAGTTTTTCTGGCCCACAAAGTTTCTTTTGAGGAATCAGCTGACAGCCTTATGGGAACTCCCTTGCAGGCAGCTAACTGCTTTTCTCTTGCTGCATTTAAGATTCTCTCTTTGCCTTTAACCTTTGGCATTTTAATTATGATGTGTCTTGGTTGTGGGCCTCCTTGGGTTCATCTTGTTTGGGACTCTGCAATTCCTGGACTTATGTAGCTATACCCTTCACCAGGATAAGGAAGGTGTTTTGTTTTGTTTTGTTGTCATAATTTTTTCAAATAGGTTTTCAATTCCTTGCTCTCTCTCTCTTCTCCTTCTGGCACTCCCATTATGCAAAAGATGCTACACTTGAAGTTGTCCCAGAAACTCCTTACACTATCCTCATTTTTAAATTCTTTTTCCTTTTTTCTGTTCTTACTTTGTGTTTTCTACTTCCTAATCTTCCAAATCTCTGATTTGATCCTCTGCTTCATTTACTCCACTGTTGATTTTTGTAATGTCGTCTTCATTTCAGTTAATGTAGTCTTCATTTTTGGCCGGTTCATTTTTATGTTTCTTTTTTCTTTGTTGAAGTTCTAAGTTCATCTACTCTTTCCCTAAGTTCATTGAGCATCCTTATAACCAGTGTTTTGAACTCTGCATCTAGTAGATTGCTTGACTTTATTTGGTTTAGTTCTTTTTCTGGAGTTTCATTCTGTTCTTTCATGGGATGCCCCCGCCCCCTATTTTGGCAGCCTCCCTGTGTTTGTTTTTATGTATTAGGTAGAGCTGCTACATTTCCCAGACTTGGTAGCTTGGCCGTATGTATTAGATATCTTGTAGGATCCAGTGGCACAGTCACCTCATTCATCTAAGCTGGGAAGTCTAGGTGTTCTCCCTATCACCAATGTGGGCTGTATGCACCCTTTTGTTATAGTTGAGACTTGATTGCTGTCAGGATCAATGAGAGAGACTTACCCCCAAGTGGATCATCTGCAAGGATTGGCTGTAACCAATGTGGAGGATCTGCTGTGCAAGGGCCAGCCCCATGGAGCAGGACTTATTTCCATGGGCCTCTGTTGCCTGCTAAATCTGCCCATTGAGCATGTTGCTTGTGGAGGTGGTGGGTGGTACTTGGATGTGATCTGAAGCTGTCCACCTGGTGCGTTGGTCTGGGGCCTCCCAGGAGGTGCAGGCCAATGTCTACCCATCACCTACATGGGGCACCCGGCATGGGCTCCAAAGCAATCTGAGATGTTGCTACTTGTGCTGGCCTTGCATGTGCCCAGGAAAGGCCACACTGTGAACCAAGGCTGGAGGCCACTGCTGCTTCACCTGGGGCTGCTTAGGGAGAGGTACAGGGTACGCTGAGACCTGCTGCTGCTTTTATGAGAAATTTTAGGAAAGTTCAAAGCATGAACCAAGACTGGCCATTTGCATGGACATGCCATTGGCAATGACTTGGGTGGGTCCACAAGTTGTGTGGGGTGAGGTCTCGGAATCACAAGGGTGGGGCCAACAGTGTGAACCAGGTTGACAGAGACTCGGATTGTACTTCCCTGTTGGTGGAGGGAAAAGGAACAATGGTCTTTCCCAGAACTTCTCTCAGGGAGAAAGTTGCCACTGCAGCTTTTGTCCTTATGCAAGATAATTTAGGTCCTCCTCATAAGTCCCTTATTCCTTTCAATCTGCTGAAACTCAGAGTAGATGAGACTGAGTAAGTTCATGTGTGGGCTCGTTGAGAGAAACTGCCTGGGACTCCAGAAGCCCTCCATCTCACTCAGCCACAACTCCCACTGGCTTTTACAGCCAGAAGTTATGGGGACTTCTCTTCCTGGCACTGGAATCTTGGGCGGGGAAGGGTATGCTGGTTGGGGCTGATACCCTTTGCTCCTCAGAGGAAACTCCGAAACCAAGATATCTATCGGTTTTTATCTGCTACACAGGAGTGTAGGACCAGTCTCTATTTCTCTTACCAGTCTTGAGGTGGCTTCTTTTTTATATCCTTAGTTGTAGGACTTCTGTTCAGCTATATTTCAGGTGATTCTGATGATGGCTGCTCTACAATTTAGTTGTAATGTTGATGCGGTTGTGGGAGGATGTAAGTATTGCATTTATCTACACTACCATCTTGTCCAGAAACCCACAGTATTTAGCACTGTACTTTTACTGAAATTTTCACATCTCCTTTACTCTGTAAATCAACTTTACTGATGGACTAATTCAAACATATTTCTTTAGCTTTCTCACATGCATACCAAAATTCCTCTCTACCCTGCTCTGGTGTTCAATAATGATGAGAACATCAGCAGCAATTCTATTAGCTAAACATCAGGGTTTAAGGCCAAGGGCAATTTCAGCCAAGGAAACCAGTTTCCAAGAGACTTTGAAGGATTACAAAATGTGTGGTCTTTGGGTTCAAATATTTCTGACCAGTAGAGACCCGTGAGCAGTAATTAGATTTTTCCCCTACTTTTTAGAAAGTAAAAAGAATAAGTTTTCTGGCTGTCCTGGTTTTCTTAAAGATTCTAGCAATCAATTTGAATTTGCCAATTCAAAGCTAAAGACATATTTATCTTTGTCATTGGAGTAACTTATATTTGAAGATCATAGGGCTGAACAGGCCAGAGCAGAGTCTATTTTTCTGCCTTCAGTCAATACTGTACTCACATTAATTCAAAATTAGAGCAGTCTGTCATTTGCTTTAAAATTTCAAGTGACAGAGACTCTCATGGAAATGTATTCTGGAGTTTTAAAGCCTCCATAATTAGGAACAGTCACCCAATCCAAATATTTTATACCTAAAGAAGAAAAGTAATAAAGAGGTCTGTGTATCCTACATGATACATTCCATCATTGCTTATGTATTTAGAAAACAAATAAGCAGATAAAAACCTAGATTCAAGTATTTTTCTAGAGTTTCAGTAATAAATGTAAACATTTTTCTGTTCCTTGCACCTATGGGAAATTCTAATTGCAATTCTAAGCAATTCTGCATATTTTGTTATTGTCAACTTCAGCGAATAATATTTCAAAAGATAAGTAGTGAAACAACCCTCTGGAGAAGATGCTGGGATGCAGATGGATGCATTTTAATCCATAAGCCAGCAACACTGAAACCAAGGCTTCCAATCCACATGCCACTTTGATGGGTTGCCTGTTGCTGAAACCTAGCCAGGTCAGCACACTGACACCTCTGCACCTCCCACTCCAACTGAGCCATGTGTGGGACAGCTGAGCACATGGGCTGCCTGGTAGGATCAGGGGAATTAGGCATTAACAACTCTGTGGCTCTTTTCATTCTTTCTGATTATTTTTTCTGGTTATGAATATAAAGCAAAGGAATAGTAGAAAACTTAGACAAGCTCAAATGCTCTAAAATATCACATAACCCTGATACCAAGTGATGATCACTTTTATCTTTGTGTATATTTTTCTAAAAGTAGCATATTTATTTAGAAAATTTAAGCACTGTAAAAAAAAGCACCCCATCACCTGGAGGCAACCATTGTTACTATATCAGTGAATACTCAGTCCTCTCTATTTATACCTACACATACAGTACAATTATCGCTGTAGTTGATGTAAGGGGTCATTCTGTGTATCATGCCCTGCACTTGACTTCTTTTTATTCAGTTCAATTTCAGCAAGATTTTTTCATATCAGGAAATATAGAAAAACTTTCTTTTTAATGACTATAGATAATTCTTTTAAATGGGTGGATAGACATTTTAAAAATTATTCAGTCTATCCATTATTTATGAAAATGTAGGTTGTTTCTAGTTTTCTGTTCTCCAAAAAAGTACTACAGTGAAACTGTTTGTATATCTATTCTTGTGCTTAATTTAATAGTTCTTTAAGATAAGTTTCCAGACAAATAATTATTGGGTCCATTTTGATATCTGTTTTAGGACTGCCAAAAGAAAGGTTCCAAGAATATATGCTCATAGTAATATATTGGGTTCCTCATACCCTTATCAGTATTACTAATATTTTCCAAATTTTCTAGGAGAAAATAAAATACCCTATTCATGAAGTAAAAAGTCATTTTTACAAGTAGTATTTTTATAAATATGTTTTTTATATATTTATTGACCATGGTATATCTTTTGTAAATTGCCCATTTTCAAGTTGGGATTTTTGCCTTATTTTAAACTGCTTTGTAAAGATCTATTTTATATTGTAAATACATGCTTTATTTATTGCAAATATTTTCCCAATCTGTTGTCTTTTGATTTGTTTATAACATTTTAAAATTATGTATAAATTTTAATACCATCAAATATTGTAACACCTAATACATAATTTTATATCTGACTTTTGCATTTTAAACACTATTGCTTTTTCTTTCCCTTATTAAAAAGTCTAGTGAAATCATTTAATGAATATATAAAGTGCATTTTAGGAAGGTACCATTGTTTATCTATTTCCTTATTGTGGGCTATATTTATATTGCTTCAGCTTCTCACCACTATAAATAATGCTGTATTGGAGGGTGGTGAGGTGATAAGCTGACAGAAAAATAAAGCAGCTGTGATCTTCAAAATTTTATTAACAGCAGAAATTGAAAGTGAAGTGAGACTATTTTTCTTTTATCACTCTTGGAAAAGGGACAAGGATTTAAGAAAGGTCCAATTGTGATACCCTGAAAAAAAAAAAAGAAAGGAAAAGAAAAAGATGAGGTGAGTAGAAAAATAGGCTGGGGGAAAAATATATAAACAGAGGACAGAAGAACTTTAAATTTATATGTTTTAGTAGACTTATCATTTTAATTGAGTTTCAAAGGTTTTTATTTGTTTGTTTCTTGGTTTTGTTTTTGTTTGCACTTGTCCTGTTTGTTTCATTTGAATATGAGGTCTTTTTTTATTCCTTAATTGTAAAGTCCCTTGTGATTTCCATTGCATTGAGTGATTCTTGGCAACAATAAAATGTGCTTATTCTCTTTAGGTTTTTCTAATAAGTGACATTATTGGTCTAACTTGGGGTTCAAAGTGAAGAGTGGTGATCTTTTCAATGTGTGATTTATCGGAAGAAAATGAGCTTAACGGGCACAGTCTGGGAGCACGCACTTGGAACGGAGGGAACCCCCAAATAGATCTTGTATTACTTGACTGTTAATCAACAATTTATATTGTGGGACTTTTAGCACCAAACAGGATGAAATACAGTTTCATATTTGAGGACCAGCTCTGTTGCTTCTCTCTTTTCTTCACTAAGGCCAAGGACTAGAACAGAAAGGTCAGCAGCTTTATCTAACATGAATTGTCTTAATATTGTGCTTGTATCTTCATCCTTCATTGATTTTTAACTTTGATGTGATGTATTATAGCTATATTCATTACAGTGTGCTGCACCTAAATTATGCTTTTGGTTGTGTGACTTTTAATAAAAGGAAATACTTGTGAATATTAGTGTCATGTCAACTGCGTCACATGAAGTTCTTAGTATGCTATAATTCAGTAGGGATGTATTTTCCAATTTCATTGCAATAAATGCAGTGCATTGGTTCCATTGCCTTGCCTAGATTTTTTAGCGTTGTTTTGAGCCACTAAAGGTTTTTCTTATAATTTCAATGACATTTCACCCAATTAAATCAGATGGGTGAATTTACTCCACTAGTCAGTTTCAGCTGCATAATTGGACAGCTATAAGTGAGAAAGGTGGCTTATTATGGAAATATGCTTATTTATCTTCTCCAACTTGAAAATGTACCATCTTTGCTTTTGAGGAAGGGGACTCTTGGCATCCTCATACCTCTATTTCCACTCCCTGCCCAAGGTCAATTCATCACTCCAAAGGCTACTACGATTTTGTTCCCTGTTCATACCCCACCATTTTATTAAAGTATCCATCTCCCTTGTATGCATCTTAATAGCAGAAGAGCCTGTCATCTGTGTATCCTCAGGGCTTGGTGCCTATCATGGGCTCTAGCACAACACAATATTTTATTCAATTACATGAACCCAGTTTTACTGTCTAAATTCTGTCAATAAACAGATTGAGTTTAGAAGTGGCTTGTCCTCCAGTTGAGCCTCTGATGAGACCACATTCCCTGCCAACAACTTGCTTGCAGCCTTGGGAGACCCTATGCGAAGGTCCAGCAAAGTCATGCCCAGACTTCTGACCCATAGAAACTGTGGCAATCAATTTGTTATTTTAAGCTGCTAGTTTGTAGTAGTATTGATATTCAGCAATAGATGACTGATGCAATGATACTTTGACTCATCCAAATTTTAACCTCTAAACTTATTTTGTGAGTAAAACAAGATATCTTCTTTGCAATTATTGGAACTCAATTCTTTCCCTCATTTTAGTACCTTCTGCCATATTAGCATGCCTGGCTGAGGGACTTGGGTACATAATATTTAACCACAAATCAGTTATCATTTTACAATATTTTATAGCATTTTAAAATTTACATGTAATAGACTTTAGGTTAGTACATGATTATTCTGTTTTCCCATGTTGGTTTGACATGATTCTGCAGCTAGGAGTGTATTACACATACATCTAGGGTTCCAAAGAGAGATATGAACATAAGAGAGACTTTTTTAAAGATTTTATTTATTCTTTTCAGAGAGAGGGGAAGGGACAGAGGAAGAAAGAGACATCAGTGTATGGTTGCCTTTCACCTGCCTCCAGGTATGGACCTGGCTGGAGACCTGGCTTGCAACCTGGTTATGTGCCCTGGCTGGGAATTGAACCAGCAACCTATGGGTTTGCAGGCCAGTGCCTTATTCCCTGTACCACCAGCAAGGGCAAATTTTTTAAATCGCTAAGATTTTCCAGATGGTACTTAGAGCTACTAAAATGGGTTAAATCATTTCATCATCTGTAAGAAGTAAAGACAACTAAGGACAATGCCCAGGAAAAAAAAAAAACAATTAAGGGGCATAAAGAAGAAAATTCAGCCAAAGGGAAATGGACCCAGGCAGGTAAGCAGAGATTTAGGATAGAGTGATGTCAGAGATGCCAGGAGTTTCAGAGTGAAGAATAACAACAACAACAACAACAAAAGTAAATTGAGACCTTAATTGGATTGAGAAATTAAGAAGTGATTACTGACCTTAGTAAGGTGGAAAAGAAGTTGGATTTCAATTGCTCACTGAATAACTTAGAATGAGGAAGTAGGGGAAAATATTTACTTAAGTGATAGCTGAAGGGGAACGTTGAATCATAGAAAGACTTTTCTTAAATGATGAAAGTGACTTTTATGTTTGTTGGCCATGAAGAGTTACTGGAAGACAGGTTGTCAATATGGGAAAGAAAGGGATCACTGTTAAAACAAAGTCCAGGATTGATTAAAGGGCAGGGGTGGAGTGAACGGCATGAAGAATTAGCCTTGGATGGGGGAGAACAACTTTCTCTCAGACTAAAGGGAAAGAACTTAGGGAAAGAAATTAGCCTATGTGTGGAAGTAGATACATCCCTAGGTGTGGGGAGAGAAGTCCGGTCATTAACATGGCTTCAGTTTTTCTACCTACTAAGAATAAATGGGGCAGGGTTGAGTTGACTGTGAAGGGATTTTAGTTTGTCTACATTAGAATAAGGAACCTGAACTTGGGCAGTAACTTGCTGCTCAGTTTCTAAAGCTGTTGCCAAGCTCATTCCTCTTTCTCTCATTTGAACTATTCTCATGCCTCTTGGTTGACAAAGAGGGCTTTTGTTTTGCTTTGTTTCGTTTTATTTTGTTTTGTTTATTTTAGCATAATCACAAAAGAAACAAATTAGATGTTCAGGTTGCAATTTAGTAATTCCACTTGTAAAACATGCTCCTTACAACAGGGTGTCATGCTCACCTTCCCCGCTGGAAGGAACAATGCTACTTTACTTTTCAGTCCCCACCTCTTTGGTTTAAGTGAAACAAGGTCAGCCATCCTTCATTTTTCCCTGTAACCACTTTTTCTGGAAACTATGCATGGATTACAACTCTTTAGAGGTAACTTGTTTTTTCTTCAGAAAATCCAAGACCATAAAACCATAATAGTTTTCCATTTCATTTCTTTTAAAAAATATATTTTCTTTATTTCTTAGAGAGAGGGAAAGGGAAAGAAAAAGAGAAGGAAAGAAACTTCAACCAGTTGTCTTTTCCACACCCACAACTGGGGGCCTGGGCTACAACCCAGGCATGTGCACTGACCAGGAATCGAACTGGTGACCTTTCATTTAAGTAGAATCTTAATGTCGTACTCCTAGAGAAATGGTCTATAAATAAAACATCCTCCATATCTAGATAGGCTATGTCTAGATGGAACTCTGGCAATGGCTACTTCTAAAGATAATATTCATATCTTTTGAAATTATTATAGCAAGTTATTCTTTCATTTAACATAACTTGTTTTGTGCTCAGTGCTATTCCAGGTTCCAAGTAAGAACCCCTGTTCATTCTTATGTACATGTGATGGGGGAGGGAAGGGACAGTGAAGCTGAAAATAATTAAATATGTAAAAAAAAGATGCATCAGATAGTAATAAGTGAAAAATATGAGCAAAATGAAATATGGAGATATGATAGATAATGACTGGGAAGAGTCTGGCTTTAGATATCTAGACTATACAAAATTCAAGATTATCGGGTTGCAATCAGACAGCTAAACAGTTTATAATTACCTTGGCAAGAACACAAATGGCATAAGACCTTCTGTGACCATATTTTTGAAAAAGCTGAATCTAAATCAGGAGAAATACCTCCCATCTGTGAATGTGGGAGCCCAGACACATCCCTGACATCAGTAGAGGATAGTATGGCTAGTCCATCCTTTCCTGAGCCCAAAAAACCAACCAACAAACAACAACAACAAAAACCCGTAAGCCAGAAGAGACCAAGAAGTGTTACAGATGAGGATAATTATTTTTTAGAAATTCAGTCTCTTGTCAATGAATAGTTCTCTTAATATATTGGTTCAGGCTCTCTCCTATTATTACTCCTTTGTCTTACATTTAATCAATTGATTATATAATGCCGATAATAAATATATCACCACCCTCTCTTTTACCAATCCTCGCATAGATGGTCTCAAATCATCATCTTACCTTTTGTTTAAACTTTGGATTCTGAACTTACTTTAACAACATTTAGTCTCTGGAAAATGGAGGTTTCTGAGGTTATGTTTGAAAGATCTTTGAGTGACAGGCTCCCTTTGGCCACACAGAATTTCAAGAGTGGGATAAAAAAAAAAACCAAAAAAAACGTGGATTTAATTCAAACTCCAGCAGCTTTTTTCACCTTGGAGATAGAACCTGGCAGTGTCTAGCCCCAGGGAATGTAAACAGAACCTTACCTTTAATTAACCCTGGCTTCTCTTTTTCTCGATGCAAATGGAGTCATAATTTATAATTGTATTTCCTTTAGTATAATGCTAAGCTTATTTTTCAGGGGGGAAGTGGCAGTTGAATAGGGGACACACTACCTGTCTAATGGTGACAGCTTCCTCCTATCTCCTTCTAGAAAACCTGAAAGATAATAAAACTGGAATTGCATGTGAGGTTAGACATATGGTAATTACTATAATAATATCATCACCAGGGTCTTGCGCTGGTTTTGTCAGTGAGGTGCAATTTGGCATACTGTCTGCAATAAAATCCCTGTTTTTGGTTATCGATAGCAATGCCTTTCTAAAAATGGTATAGGTATTGTGTGACAGCTGCGAAGCTCCTGCTTTATATCCAGGTAATTAGGTCAAGAATAAGGCTTGCATGCTAAACCCAGAAGATGGGGAAAGTCCAAGGAATACTGTGCATATTTTGGTTGCTGTTAACTGGCTAAAAGGAAAGAAAGGCTTTGCTAGTCAGTGCTTCTCAAGCAATGCTGAAGGAAAAAGAAGAACAAAGAAAAAAAGAACTGCCCCCTTTAGAAAGCCTCTGTGGGCTCTTCAGTCATGATTTTTAAATGTGGAGTTAACCAATTATATCATGAATCTTTAGGTAATATTTTAAGGCTCTTACAGTATTCACAAAATAGACTGTAATTCCTTTCATTTTGTTATTGGTTGTTTCATAAGTCAGATTTTACTTTGCTTAATTGTTGATTTAATAGAAATTACTTCAGCATAATAAGTATGTGGGCATATAATAAATACTTTTACTTGTTACAGAAAAAAAAAAAATTGGTTCTCTAGTATGTTATCCTGAACTAGATGTATATATTCAATTTTATAGCTGCTATATTGAAAACACTGACAGCATGCTAAAAAGCACTACTTTAAATTCTTTTTTGGAAATACGTGGGGAATAAATAATCACAATAGTATGTCAAAAATTTTATTCTTACATTAATAAAAAGAAACTAATACAAGTTCAGAAAGGGGAAAAAGCAAGTTAAGGGTTTTTCCTTTTTTAATGTTATCTCTTGTGCAGAATTCTTTTTTTTTTTTTTTTTAATCCTACTAAAGACCCATAAAACAGTGAGCTCCATTCAGGAGTTATTATTTGGGTACAAATGATCACTTGCACCAATGTTCAGTGAGTGTGGCATTGCATACTTTCATTGAATTGAACAAATATGTATATGTAAATGTGGGGGTTGGCACGTTAATTCTGCTGTGAAGTGCTAAATAACTAGAAGTAATATTAGTTATCTGAAAATAAAGTTGTTATTTTAGTTGGTTATTATGATTTAAATTCTTTGGTTAATTTTTTTTGGTAAAGGACAATTTGCCTAGATGTCGAATAATTGAATTGTAAAGGTTAGTGGTACAAAAACAAAGACCTTTGGCCTTAACATTTATAGCTATGCAATTGGGATTTGTAGAAAAGATATATAACAAGGTGGTCATTCAAATCACTTTGATGCAATTTAATTCAAGAATTATTATTATTATTAAATGCCTGATAAGCCCAGACACTTTCTAGCCAACTGAGTATAGAACTGTGAACAAAATGAATTCCTGCTTTCATGAGCTTACATTCATTAGGTATGGATTCAGTGCCAAACCCTGTGTATAACATCTCAGGTAGATCTGCCAAAAACTATTTGTGATACTGTACCAGTTTCTTACCAAATGAATTTGAGACTCTGAGCGATCAGTCTTTGGTCCAGGGGAGAACTAGCAACTGGCTCCTGTCTGACTCTGCACACACTCTGAACTTCCCTCAGGGGCAGCAGAAAGGTTATCTTCTGCAGATGTAAATTATTCTTAATTTTTCAAAGGAAAACTAACAGGCAATCGATATGCCTTTACATGGGTTAAAAAATGTGCATGTTTGTTTGCTCATTGTATTATTTCCTTTTATAACTTGGTCTTTGACTATTTTCCAAGGGCTTTAGTGTTTTTACATTCATTTGAAGCTTCTTGTATGATTAAAATAGTATGCCTTTGTTGTCTGTAGTATGAATAACGCCCCTGTCTATCACTTTATTTTATTGGTACACAGCTCTTTAAAGGGAATGTCTGATTCATTGTCTCTTACTTGAAGCAACAGATCTATCTTGTGATTGAAGAAAGAACTAAATGTGTAGTTTATTTGGTTGTTCATACTTTAAAATATAATAAGGGAAAGATATACACCAAAAAAAAAAGAAATAATGGCTTATTTATTCTTATGAATGAACCCTTTCCCTTGGAGAAAATTTCATGGGCAAATTTCAGTGAAGGATATTCTTTCTTTAGAGACCTTACAGTATGTAAATGTACCTGGTGTCTGAGGGAGAAGGAATCCTTCCTATGGATCAGTTCCCTTTGTGAGGTCAATCCTTAATTCAGAGAACTTTATTATAAGGTAATTAAATAGTATTTTAAGGTTGCTCAAATGAAGTAAATCTGGAAGATTTATTTTCAATTTTACAATCACCTTTTTTTTTTTGAAATTACACTAATTGTTGTACTACTGATAATGAACCTTAGATACTAAAGGTTTTTTAAGGCCCTTAACAAAGGTCATTTGGTGATGTAGTGGAAAGAACATTGACTGGACTCTGTACCAGAAGATGTGAGTTTTCAACCCCACATGAGGACAGGGCCTGGATGATTCCAAGGTCCTTTTAGGAGTGTACAATTCTAGAACCACTGGAAAAGTCTTTCCCTTTTAAATAGGGGTTGTATTCTTTTTTTTTTTTAATGATTTTTCTTTGTTCTTCTTTTTCCCAGATTTAGAGAGGTTCAAGAATTCAGTTGTACATGTTGAGTCTTAGATATCTGAGTTGGATCCTGGCTGTGTGGATTTGAAGTCCAAATGAAAAACTATAACTGAAGGTGCACATTTGGAAATTGTTAGTCTACAAATGTTATTTAAATCCATGGAAATAGACAACTTAAAAAAACACATGCAATTAGAAGAACTCAGGATAGGACCTTGAAAAGATCCAATATAATGGTTCTATAGAAAAGGAACTGGAAAAGGAGGTGGGCCACCATATCCGAGAATTGAACGTGCCATTTGGTTGTCCCATGAGGTGCAGAATTGATTAAGATAGTACAGTCAGTGTCAAGAAATTAACACAGATAATAAATTTCAAAAAACAAACAAAACCTATAGTAAAAATGGTAACAATAATCAAGGTGTTGAAAGGTCCATGTAATAAACTTTATGCATATAATTATTGTTTGAATTCTTACGTAATTTTGGTTTCATAAGAAAGAGGCCTCACATCCTGTTTTAAAGGGAAAGGAGATCAATAAAGTTTTCACGAAGGAGGACATGATTAATCTGGGCCTAAAAGGATAATGGAGAAGGCAATGTTGAAGACATTTCAGCTAGAGGGAAAAATAATGAAGCCAAAGCAGGAAAAGGGCATAGATAGAGCACGTTCAGGAAACAGTAGGGCTGAGTGCGCTGCAGCCAGTCCTTATGCCAGTGAATTGAGGGCTGAAGGTGGTCAGAGAGATAGGGCCTATTATGAAGCCCTAAATGCCAGGTGAGGCGCTTATTCCTAACCAGTCAGGTTATTGGAAGCTACAGAACGAGTTTGAAGTAAAGAGGTTGGCTCTACATAAACACTTACAATGGAGATTATCCATAAAAGTAGACAAGTAATATGTAACTTATTTATTAAGCATAACTAATATCGAACACATTAAAATTTAGAATTTCCTTTGGATATAATCAGAAGGCATGATTAAAAGCAAAGGCAAAGGGGACAGAGCAGAGGAAAAAGGGGAATGGATGTAATACAACAACAATAAAATTAAATTAAAAAAATAAAAATAAAATAAGAGCAAAGGCAAAAGACTAAAAAAATTAAAAAGTGCTCCTTTGTGTTTACGACGTCATGCCCATACGCCATCATTAATTCCCTGGCTTCTCCAAGAAACAGGAGATCCCTCAAAGTCAATGTTGTGTTTATTTTTCCAGGAAGGAGAATAAACATCCTCCAACTGAAAAGCAGGTGGCTCCCCCTTTCTCTCTGATGATGGAGGATTTTAAGACAGAATCCAAAATGAGAGTGGAGTGAGGGGAAGTGGCAGGGAGATAGTTCCCATGTTCCTAAGGCACCATCCTTCATTCAGCAAATATCTACCAACCACCTTCCCAGTGGCAGATGCTCAGAAAATGAGCCTTATCCACTACTGATAGCCGTCAGACGGAATAGCTTTAGATGATTCTCAGAATGGTCTAACTACTCTTCTCTGATCTACCTGACCAATAACATTTTACACATAACTTACTCCCCTGAAGAGGTTAGGCTGATTCTGTCCAAAATGAAAGGTTAAGAACAGCCACTTTTGTCTCTCATCTATTCCCCTACTGTCACTCAAGTCTGTCTGAAACTTCAGCATGCAAGATACACTGGTAAAAAAAAGAGAAGGTGTCTAAGAAACAGTTCAAGGTTGGGGTATTTCTTCAGGTAAAAGATGAGTTTTTTATTGAGGGAAGTGACAACAGAATTAGATGCAGAATCGTCAGAGGGAAAGTTATTTCAGAGTGAGAACCATTAGAATTTTGTGACTCACTGAGGGTGGAAAATAAGAGAGAGACTCAAAACTGTCTCTGACATCACAATTCAAATTAACAGACAAAAGAAGCTGTGTGTGTGTGTGTGTGTGTGTGTGTGTGTGTTGGTGGTGGTGGTTTGGAAAGGGGAGTTTTAACAAGTTCATTCTGGATACAGTCCTCAGAGATACCACACTCAGAGATTTTTTTGTTGCAAACTAATTATCATCTACCTCTCAAGAGAGTGGGCAAAGGACCTGAAAGACACTTTTTAAAAAGGATATCCAGATGGCCAACTGACATATGAAAAGATGTTCAATGTCACTAATCATCAGAGAAATGCAGATTAAAACCACAATGAGATACCATCTCACACCTGTCAGAATGGCTATCATCAATAAATCAATAAACACTAAATGCTGGTAAGGATGTGGAAAGGAGAGCCCTTTTGCACTCTTGGTGGGAATGCAGACTGGTGCAGCCACTGTGGAAAGCACTATGGAGATATATCAAAAAATTAAAAATGGATCTGCCTTTTGACCTAGCTATCCTACTTCTGGAAATATATCCAAAACATTAATTTGAAAGATCATAAGCACCCCTATGTTCATTGCAGTGTTATTTACAATTGCCAAGATTTGGAAAGAGCCCAAGTGTCCATCAGGAGATGAGTAGACAACAACTATGGACATTTACACAATGGAATACTACTTGGCCATAAAAAGGAAGAAAATTTTATCCTTTGCAACATTGTGGATGAACCTGGCGAACATTATGCTAAATGAAATAAGTCAGAGAAAAATAAATACCATATGACTTCACTCATATGTGTAATCTAATGAACAGATTGAACAAATAAGCCAAATAGAGGCAAACTCACAGCAGGATGATGACTAAGGGGTTGGGAAGTGACTGAGCAGAGGGACTGAGCAAAGAGAAAAAAGGACTCATGGACATGGACAACAGTGGGTCGGTTGCAGGGGGGAAGGAGGGTATGAGGGTACTAAATGGCAATGGAAAAAATACAATAAAAATTTTCTGAAAAATAAACGAGAGTGGTCTGGGCTAAAGTATATCATAGGTATGAGATCATTCCAGGAGTAGGGACAGAACAGAAGTCCTAGACTGTCCCAGCAGGTGGTTTTTGTCGTTTGCTTGTCATTTCTTTTTTATTGTTGTTTTTGATGATTAGCTATACAAGTTTTCCTTAAAGACCTAAGTTTTGCAAAATCATGCACTAAAAGAATTATGGGAAACATAGGTATGAGGCAGATCACTCAAAGCCCATAAATTTGTAACCAAAACCATGTTAAATTTCCAATAAATTTTTTAAACAATAACAAAAAAAGATTGATAGTTTGATGAAAGGTGGCTTAAGGAAGAGTTGAAGCTGCTTAGTTTTAGAGAGAAGAGCAAAATGCATTAATTTAGACAAGTGCCCGAGAGGCATTTCCAAGACAGAGCACATGCTAATTTTAAGGAAGAAAGAATGAATGCATTGGGCTGGTTGGAGCACTTGGGGATCAGCTTCTGCTACTTGTTGGTGCAAGATATTGAGATGATGATAAAAAACAGGGTAAGCCCAACATGAACATGAACCTGATACCAAAGGAGCACATAGAAGAAACATAATGTTTTTCCCTTCTGACCTACCAGATGAATAATATTTATGCTCATAATTCATTGTTCTCAGTAAGGCCCTTGAAGAGATCAAAACTGACAATATTCCCACTGGAATGCCTTTAGGACTTGGGTATTCAGTATCCATTTGCCACAGGTTCCATCACTCCCTATTGCCTTATACACCCTTGTCTCCTAACAATTTTACATATTAACATTTCCTGCCTCATGTCTGTTGGGTTTTGATTTGTGGGCCTTTATGTTGCAAAGAAAAGAACTTGGGAAAAAGCTCATAATTAAAAGGAGGCCAAGATCTAAAACTAGCAATCAAAGAGGTAGATGGAGCAACTGGAAATTTTAGAGCTAAAATCAAAGGAGGAGGGGATTTCAGAAAAATAAAGTCAAAAGTAGAAGAGGTTGTGGAGAGGTTCTAAGAGATTGAATTTTTCAGGTAGTCTAGCACTGGTGACTTAAGTAAGAACTGTTTTTGCTGGTGGGCTGGGGGCAGGGCCAGGCTGCTGCCCCAGGAAAGGGAGTTGTGGAGGGAGGGGGAAGGAATGTGTTTCATTTTATCAAGGAGTTTGATGAGGAAGGAAGGAGAGAGGAGTGCTGCTTTTACAAGGAGGAATGTTAGCAGGATTCTCTTTGTAGAGCGAGGAACACTGGCACACAATATTTTGAAGGGAAGTAGCTGTTGGGGAGGATATGGGAAATGATTGAAGATGAGACAAGAGCAGGAAAAAAGACTAAAAAGAACAACTCTCTAAAAAGATTATTACCATTACATGCTTTGCTCAACAAGTGTGGATTCCTCTTTGTTTCATTTCTAGCTCCTGACTGGAGGTATGATTTCTCTCAATATCTTGACAGGATCTCCCCTGTTCTTCCCTTCACACACACCCCAGAAGCTGCTCTGTGTTGTTCTTTTGGAAAGCTAGGTGGATCCAAGTGCCTTCTCCAGGAAGACGTTCCCTAACCATGCTTTTTGCCAAGTTGGAGTGAAGGGTTGGCTCCCTGGAAAACAAGGAATTGATGCAGGCCATTTCTACTGTGATGGAAGGCAGTAAGCAGATATTCAGGATGTGTGGACCCTCTTGATTACTGATGAATCTCCTGTCTCATTACACTTAACATTTCAAACATTATTAAATTTAATTATTTACATTTAATTATCTGCATTATGTAAGCATCCAAATTCCACAGCTAAGGTTCTCAATGAAATATTTACTAAACAATCAGCCCTCTTGGATTCCATGGAGCTAAGTGTTTTCAATTTGCAGCAAATCTTTCCTCCAAGAGAAAACTTTGCACATTGCGTTCAGGAGGTGGCTGCATTCTGGGCTCCCTTGGCTTCCACTGAAGCTTCCATTTTTGTCTCAGGGACACTTTGTTATCTCTAATGGAACTGACTGCCCTCACTCATGGACAGGTTGAGTGCCATTGGGATACTCACGCCCTCTCCCTTCTCATTTCCCTTCCGAAAGGGCTGGAAACACATTAACAAGGAGCCAGTTCTGGTGCTAGAAGAAGGAAACAATCTTATTTGTGGTCCAAAGGCAGAGGCATGGTGAAAACTAATCATAGCTCCCACAAGAGATGGTCAGTTCCACAACTGGTCAACTGGACGGCTGTTCCAAAGCAAAATCAAGACCCATGTTCCATGGAAATATCATTTCCATAACAAAGGCTGAGGGAAACAGGCTATTCACCTGGGCATCCCTGACACAAATACCCAACAGTTGCATTCCCCTTTGGGCCCATAGTCAACAAAATGTGAACTGGTTTCAGCTGGTTTTCCTGAAGTGGAGATTGGTGAAATTAGGCTAGAGGGGGCCTTTCTTGTTACCACTTAAAAGATCACTGGGAGAGTTGATTATGTCATGTATACAGTGCAACATAGTAGTTAAGATGTATGTGAATTAGATCTTCATTTATTTCACAAGTATTTCACTGGCCATTTGTTGTATGCCAGACACTACACTGGGCACTAGGTGGACCAGAGAGATAGAAGCAAACAAGACTGATGTGGTTGCAAACTTCATGGATCTTACATTCCAGTGAATGTGAGACTCCAGGATATGAATCATGACTGCCAGTTACTAGCTGAATGATTTTGGATAAGTTAGTGTTTCCAGGCCTCAGTTTCCTTATCTGTAAAATAGGAATAATCAGAGTACCTCCCTCATAAGGTGTTTGTGATGAATATTTAATTATCTACATGCAAATGCATGGAAAAATCAATCATAACAGCACTTGCAGCCAGCTTCACTGGATTGTTGCACCTTAGTTACTACGCATGTATAGTTTCACTCAAAATTTACATTTGAGGCATTTTACATAATTAGCATATTAATTACAAGTACTAAATTAAAAATTGTTACTGTGCAAAGCTCTAGTTTAAGTAGCAGTTGGAGACAAACTACAGAAGATATGGTGACCAGCTGTTAGAGAGGATATATTTCTGAATTCAAGTAATGAGTGAGACCATTACTTGTTAGTATAACATCTAACATGAAAAAACTTCTCAATAAATATTATTTGTTGTTAGTGTTATTATGATTATTAGACCCTGAAGCCTTCATAAGTAAATAAGACTGACATCATGGAGTACAAATGTGGTGCTTGTATATATCAAATAATTAGTAAACTTTAGCTGACACACATTAGTGTGCATTTTTTAGGGAAGGCTATTTCAAGCATGTATTCAATAGCAGAGACCTTAGAAATTATGTAATCTCTTTCCCTCAGGATGATGAAACCTGAGAGCCAAAGAAATGAAATAACTTGCCCTAGTCACATAGTGTGTGGTAAGCTGGGGACTAAAACCTGGCCTTCTGCCCCATCTGGGAAAGATCTGCCGTATCCCACCATGCCTTTCTCTAACCACTTCTTCTCGTACCCAACGACAGTGATGGTAAGTACCATCACACTCCAGGGGCAGCATTCAAGCTCCTTTCCTTTCAAGCCAGGCTTAGTTACAAGCTTTGGATTACACCAATTTCGCCTCCTCTGGCTCCTCACCTTCCTGCTCCCTGTGTTTTACCAAACACAACTTCCTCTTTATCATATTGTATCATCATGAATATTACATTTCTTATCTCTAGATCATCTGGGCCTGTAAAGTATTATCTGTGGAAGCAATATAATAATCATATATTGCTCCCTTTTAAAAAGTAAAAGCAATTACAAAACAATTGTTGCCAAACACAAATTGTAGGAAAAACAACCATAGCTGGTTTTCCTGGATGTCTGTGGCTTGGTTGTATTTGTTTAGATTCACTGAAAACTTTTGTTTGGACGCTCACAAAATTAGCATTTTAATTGTGGGTATTAAATGAAAATTATCGTTATGGGGCACAGAGCTGGTTAAGAAGCACTTGGAGATGAGATATAGGTGTGACTGGTGACCAGATGTCAGGACTGAAAACTCTGTAAGCTTGGGTAATGGTTCAGACATTTTGTAATTTCTTGTTATTACATAGGCCCCTTAAATACTACCTCTGTGCATTCTTAAATATCGAGTGTAGTGCTCAGCTCTTTGCACCAAACAAGGAACAGGCAGCATTTAGGAAAGTTAGTCAGCAGCTCCTTCTAAAGTGAACCTGGATTAATTTTTATATCCCATGCTAAGGAGTTCACATTATCGTCAACCTAATTGGCACTGTCATCACTGACATTCTGTGTGAGGTAATGCACTGAGTTCTGCAGGAACCCTACAAATGGAAGTAGGAGAACTGTTTGCTGGCCTTTCTTGCAATAGCTGGTTGAATGATGGTTCCCGAAGAGATGTGTCCACTTATTCATCCCTGGAACCTGGGAATGTGACCTTATTTACTTAAGGATCTTGAGATGAGATCATTCCTGGATTACTTTCATAAACTCAAAAATCTAATGACAGGTGTCTTTGTGAGAGACAGAGAAGAGAAGACACAGACTCAGGGGAAAGAAGACCATGTGAAGACAGAGGCAGAGATTAGAGTGGTGCAACCACAAGCCAAGAATGCCTAGAGCTGCTAGAAGCTGGAAGAAACTAGGGATGTTTCTCTCCCTAGAGTCCAGAGGGTGCTCAGCCTTGTGGACAACTTGATCTTGGGCTTATAGCCTCCAGATTGTGAGAGAACAAACTTCCCCCTTTTAAAGCTTTGTAGTGATTTGTTATGGAAGCCCCAGGAAAGTAATACATGTGCCAGCTGCAAATCCAGGGCTCCCTGAATGAGAAGTGTTGTAAGGGTCCACTTGCTCAGAGTCACTTCTGAAGAACACTGGTTATGTGGGTGGAGATGGGCATAGGAGGCAGGAGTGGTCTTGCCTATGGGAGCGAGATGGAAGCATACAGAGGCTGGACCAGGATTCTGGAGGCAGTATTTACGTATTCTTCTGCATGCTGCTTTACTTCTACAAGGCTTGCTTGTTTGTTTGGTTCCCCACACATGCTTCCAGTATTCTCCTTCTCATATGTATGTGGAAGAAGAACACCCCAAGCTTGCCTTTTTATTCCACCCTGTAGTATAAGAACAATTAGGGCTTCAGTGCCAGCCACATTAGCAAGAACTATTTATTAAATTGGCTTTTAACGATTTCTCTTACTTAATTTAGCACATTTTTTTCTTTACTATTCATTCACATGTATCTGCCACACCACAGGCCAATGTTCTTTGAGGACTGGGCGATTCATTATGATAGATAAACTAGGCAAGCTGAACCCATCCATTTACTCTCCAAAATAATAGAAGCAATTGATATTTCATCTGTCAGTCACTGAGAACATCTGGAGAAAAGCCTGCTTATGTTCACACATCTGTGTGTTCCCTCATTGTGTCTGTGGAGCCCTGTGTGTCAAGCCGTGTGTGCGCCCCCCCTCCCCGCCCCCCTCAACACAGCCCCACAGCTGGGCCTTGGCAACTCCGGACATGGTGCGGAGGTTCCTTTCGGATCTAACTTCACTGATTCACCCTCAGACCCGTCCTCCCTCAGTCCACCTCAGAACATGCTGGACTCCCCAGAAAGACCTGGAATTTATGAGTATCCACAAGGCTTCCGAGGTTGTGGGGTGATGAATTAGGTAGGTGTTCCCTCCCCTCTCACCCCCCACCTCCACAGACGCTGGAGTACCTCTCCCCAACCTAAGTCGGGACAGAACTTGATGCCAAATCTACTACAACAGCCAATTCGCACTGGATTTGTCACAGACACAGAACAGTCTGAACAGTTACCCCTCACAAAGGCGAGTTGGAGTCGTTATGAAGTCACTACACGCTCGCTCTTCTGCCCTACAGAGTCACTTAGTACACATTTCAAATGGTATGAGATTTCTCTGGAACACAGTGATACCTAAATCATACGTTCTTGAACAAAAGCTGTGTGTGGGTCTGCACGAGTTGGTGCAGAACCGTGCGTGCCCAACAGGTGATTTATTTAGCGGTCATGTGCCCCCACCACCACCGCACCCTTCGCCCCAGGGGCGCAGCAGCACCTGCCCATGGGCAGCAGCTGCGCCTCCCGCGACCCGCCGCAGCGTCTCAGAGTAAACATGTCCTAATTCTATCTGAACTCTGGTAGCAACTCCTGTGGAATTGCTTTCATTTTTGAAAAGACAGAAGTAGATGGCTATTATATTACTTCAATGGCTCATAGTTTACAGGTCAAGATGATCTGGAACTAAGAAATGTAATATTCATTATGAGACAACAGGAGAGGCAATGTTTGGTAAAGACTGTTCAATCACAGGCCTGAGGGGTATACGTACAAAAGTGTATTTAGGGTACTGAAAATAAATTAGATGGTCTCTCTATCTCTCCTGTTCTTATCCCTTATTCTGAACCCTTTACCCAAAAATGTGAACCGCAGGAAGGCAGGGATTTTTGTCATTGTAGTATCCCGGGTGCCTTGCACAGTCTGGCATATACTCAGTATTCAATACATATTTGTTGATAAACGAATGAATGAATAAGTGCATTGCAATCTGAAGAACTATCCTTCCAAAAGAATTCATTTGTCAAAATTAGCCAGCACATGGCTTTTACCCAGCGCCCTTGATTAGGGGCAGGCTTTAATGTTAACAGGAAATAGTTTGCGATTTTAGCCTGCTGCCTAATTAATGTCATTGCTCCTCCACAGGAACTTCTGTTTCTCTCCATCTGCTTTTCTTCCCCAACGTTTGTTTTAGGTATATAATGATAGCCTTTTCTCCCCAGAATTCACCTAAGGAAAATTTGTGTTTTCCTTACTTACATTTAACACTTAGCAAAATGAGCAAAACCAACTTAGATGAGTATCTGACCATCTTTTGAAAAATTAGAGCCTGGAAGCTCAAGATAGCTGCCTTGAGGGTGCATGACAGCGGGGCCAGGCTCAGAGTGGGCCCCTGGAAAATCGGGACTGACCCTGGATTCAGTCCTGGCTCACCCAGAATCACTGGGTAAAGTGATTTTGGGGTGAGGGTCTATGAAACCCTCCTTCCTGGCCTGAGGCCCACCTGCCATTCTAAGATGTGAATACTCATCTAAACCTGATAAAAAGTGTCCAGAAGGTCAGGGGTTAATGCGAGTTCTTCTTTAAATACAAGATTGATTATGGTTTCGAATAAAATAGATCTGTAATGCCTGAGGTGATTTTTTAAGAGAAAAAGGGGAAGATTAAAAAGGCTGTGTCAAAGCAGTGTTTTGAGTAGACCAACAGCATAATTTTAGAAAATGGAAAGTAGTAGAACTGTAGGAGAAAACGTGCTTAGGGCCTGCCCTCTTGGGATGAACTAAAGTCATAAATCAGCCCCCATGGTTCCTAATTTTTCAACTATGATGGGTCTAAATTTGTAGAGTTGAATTTTCTACATTGTGAAAAAATAACACTCAATCCCATATATTTAAGCTTTTTTATTATACTTGCCATCTTTTAATTTTTGGAAGATATTTCATTTATTCTTTTCTGGAATATGTGACAATCCATCCTGTGCTTTACTTTTTCATGAAGGAAAGATAGTAAAGCAATAAGTTCCTTAGGTTAGGAAGAACTAATTAGTAAATTTCCTACTAGTTCTCCAGCCCTGTAGCAACTCACATCTTTCTTGACAACTGAACTTTGCATCCCTGCCACCATTAGTCTTCATAGAAACCACGCATTTTCTCCCCCTCCCTGTGATATAAGAATAATTTGTCCTCTGAGTGGAATAATGGCTGTGAAGTCATTTAGATATTCACAGGGGAAAAAAAATAGGCTTTTGCTGTTGTTTTTATTGATTCCAGGAATAAGGCTAAGAGAAAACCACTCCATTTTACCATAAATATTATTAATCCTGATATCAGTTTCTAGTGTACAGAATGATTGATTTGAATTTAAACGAGCTCCTACTCAGAGTTTCTACCTAGACTCAGCTATTATAGAATTATCCAGTCACCATAGGTAAATTTTAGAGCTGCTCCTTAGATTGCCTAAACAAAACTAATTTTTAATGTACCAAATATGACTAAAGAAATTCGGATGTATAATAGTTCTTAAAAATAGTATATACTTCACCTCCACCATTTTTGATTTATTCACTTCTGACCTCATTCCCAAGGCAACTCACCCATTTCTTCCAGCAGGTCCAAGACGAATATCTCACTGTGAGAATTTTTCACTCTGGAAAAATAAGTTGACTTTTCAATTTGACAAAGTAAAGATTAGAATTACAGTGCTGTTTTAAGAGAAGAATTGAGGTCCTATTCCCAATCTACACAATAATTCAACAGAATTTAAGGCTGTCTTTAGCACTTTGTATTAGCAAAAAGTAATTACCTCCTACTAGAATGAAATGAGGGTCAAGAACAGTTTTAAACAATCAAGTGGAAATGTTACTTGCTTTATCAGACATGCTAATACAAAGCTGTATTTGGAAGAGCCAGAGAAGAAAATGCCTCCAACACAAATTGTGTTGTGAGCTTTTTTGCAAGAGTGAGCCAGAATGGTTTGTAAATTATAAAAAGTTTAAACTGTTTAGTTTTAACACTTGATTTACCTAGGAATTTAAGTGATTTTGGATTTCCATATTTGTGTCTGAACTTACCAATGCATTCCATGTATAAAAGGGTAAGTACACATACTTTTTCTTTTGCACCTATAATTTACCTATTTTTATCTTATTTTGTTTTTTTGTAAAGATTTTATTTATTATCTTTAAAGAAAGGGGAAGGGAGAGAGGCAGAGAGGGAGAGAGACATCAATGTATGGTTGCCTTTCACCTGCCTCCAGCTAGGGACTAGCTGGAGACCTGGCCCAAAACTTGGCCATGTACCCCGGCTGGGGAATCAGACCAATGGACCTTTGGGTTTGCAGGCCGGTGCCCTATCCACTATGTCACCAGCCAGGGCTAACTTACCTATTTTTAAATGGGTGTTTCTATCACTGAATAGACAAGTTGGCATCCTACCACATGTGAACTATATAATTTATTTACAAATAAAAAATATTATTTTTTGAGGTTTTTATTTTATTTTATTAATTGCTTGTTGTTGAACGATATAATTTTAGAATGTGGAAATATTAGCTGAGTCTAGTTCACTCTTATGAAATAGTAGGCCTATGAAACATACCTATTCAACTTAAACACATTTTTATTCAATCATCCATAATTCTAATCTACATGGGCAACAGTTCAAATTTATAACAATAACTTACTTATTAGCAACAGATTAACTTCAGGAACAAAAATGCAACTAGGGTCCAGAATTCATGAAATAGGGTTTTTGTTTGTTTGCTTTATAGATTCAGTTGAATATAATTTATCTATCTAGGTGAGTGATAATATAAATAATTCTTACCTAAAAGCCCTATCTTGTAGCTTTTTTAAAAAGTTTCATCTATCACATAGCAGGAAGTAAGTCAAAATTAAGTTATTTAAGTAAGTAACTTCAAATAATGTATTGTAAAAGTTTAAATCATATCATGATTATTAAAAAATAATAACTATTCAAAAACCACTTAAAAGTTTAATCCACTTAAAAGTTTAATTTTTATCTTTAAAGATTATTTTGAACACATTAAAACAAACAAAAAAGGAACAATTAGGGAAAACTAGGACTTCTAAAATGCACTAAAGAAGTAGAGAAAATTGGGACATGTGTAATTTCTTCTCAAATCCCTCTAGCCTATGCTGACAGTTATATTCCTCATAGGTAGCAGGAAAGGATATAGACAAATGCAAAATTTTCAATCCTATAGAAATCTTTTCTCTTGAATCCTGCTTCCTCCACCTCCCATTCCCCACCCCATGTCATCCTCAGATGGAAACTTGAAAAGTCAGGATAGGCAGGCTATATTTCAGTTACAAAACAATAAAAGCCAAAACCAAAGAGTAAATTGTTAAACACACTAAGGGTTTATTCTGCACTAACTCAAAGTCCAAAATAAATCAGATGACCCTCTGTAGCTTTCAAAGTAGCTGTGTAAAGAAAAGAGAGAGCTAAAAGTTTACTCCATGTTTAGAAGGGCCAGTTCAGAGGTGCCTTAAGTCACCTCCTCCCACATTTTATTGATCATAAGTCAGCCAGTTTATTCAAACCTACTGCACAGGAGGTGGGAACATGTGGGTCCAGCAAGAGGACATGAAGTAGAATTTACACAGTCTCTGCCACAAGAGACTTTCTAAGTCTGTTAAGCTCATTCCCTCTTCGTAGTCAGCTCTCTGATTTCACTCCTCAGGACCAAGTCCTTCAAAAGAAATAGAACTTTCCAGTAAGAAAGAAAGAGAGAGGTTGAAAACACTGGCTCTCATACCAAGCCCCAACGATATAAAATTTCAGAATGGTGCCATAGTTCAATGTTAGAGACTCCAATTCACCCTGTACATCATTTTCTTAAAGAGTAAAAAGAAAAACTACATGAAATAAAAACATATTGAAATAAGTAAGAATGTAAGAATTATTTCTCACTCAACTTCCCTTCCTCCCATAACTACTCCCATTGTTCTTAATATGATATAATATATGTCTGGTTTCCTCACTCCAAAAACATATCGAGAACGTTACACTTCATTAAGGTTAAGCTACTTATTATCAACCTTTATTTCTTAAAAAATAGCTACTACTGAAGCCATTTCATAGCCTACTGAATATTCAGTGACACTGTGTTCATCAGCATGTGATGCTTTCTAGACTCATCCAAATGACATTTTGAATGGCCTCCAAGTGCCAGTGCTTGTGCCACTTCATGCTGAGTCTGCACCCCTTTCTGGAGCCCATGGTCCAGTAGCTGCCATCTGAGTATGGACAGACACATGACAGGGAAAACAACCACTGTTTCCTGTAACCCACCTCTCCTGGTATATTGCTGAGTCTGTGCTCAAAACAGGGGTGCCTCTGAGGCATCAGTTTCTTACTGCTCCCAAATAACCACATGTAGAATGGCGGGGCACCTGCATTAAAAATGAAATGTTTGTTACTTACATGGAAGTTAAGAATTAGAATTAGTCTTTCCCCAAACCAATGTCAACCATCCCCAATAGTCTCTCTGTCAGACTTTATTTGAGAATAAGGGAGCAGGGGACAGGACAGTGTTTGGCATGTTGCTTGTTTGGGCCAGTTTAGGCTCACACTTGGCATCAGGGCTGATCCTTGCCCATGGTGGATGGGACTGGAGTAGGCTTGAAACTGTAAGCCAGGACTCCAGGAGATGATCTTCCTAGACCCAGCTCTTCTGTTAAGTAGCTCTGTGACTTTGGAGGGGTCCTATGGTTCCTCTGAGCTCCAGTTTCATTGTGTGTAAAAATTGAATGCTTGAACGAACCTCCCAGCTGTGACACCCTGTTCTTCTGGGTATCTGTGCTCCTGTCTCTGTGACTGAAGTCACCAGTCCTGTGTCATACAGGGTAGTCTGCAGGAAGGGTGTGTTGGAGCTATGTCACCAGGTTTATCAAGTCAAGAGGCAGCCCTCCCACAGCGATATGCCAAAAGAAAAACCACTGGGCACATCACCTAGGAACTCTTTGGCATTATTTTTTCCCTTTACAACTTCCAAGTGCTCACTACATTCACAAACTACAGCAGAACACTGCTCTTCTCTAGCTAGTAAAGTCACAAAGTGGAATGTCTTGGTACCTTTGCATCCACTAATATATCACCAGCACAGCCTTGCCCAAGGGTACGCAGCCCATTGCTGAGAGTGAGTTCATGAGTTCAGAGAGGAAGTTATAGAAGGCAGAGTGCTGCCTGTCACTAGAAGCCCAGCTCAACCCATGGGGACTTGTGTCATACATCATTGTGAAAATTTGGATCTTTAGTTTCAATGAACCTCAGCCCTCTCCCCACATTCACACACATTTTGCAAACATGGGAAATGAAGCTCAGAGAGGTTGACTAATCCAAGATCATGAACACTGGGCAGATCTGAAATGAAAACATGTATCTTCTGTCTTCTGACTCATAGGCCCATGCTTTTAAACCACACCATGCTAGAGAATTCATAGACACACTCACTGCAAGTTGAACATGGTATCAAGAACAATAATATGATGATGTAGTACCAATAATGGTAGTTTATATATATATACCATGTATTTATATTATGCATATATTTATGATGTGCATACACCATTTATTGATAGCCAACATATGCCAGATCCTGTGGTAATCATTTTATATACCTTAGCTCTATTTCTAACAATAACGCTGTATGATTCAATCTCTTTATTATTCTCAATTTATCAGCAAGAAAACTGAGGCTTAAAGAGAACCAACTTTTTTAAGCCTTTACCATGTACAGGCATTAAGCTAGTCATTATAGTAGAATTTAGAGATAAATGAGAAAAAGAACTGTGCCCTCAAGGGAATAATATTAACACCTGAAATAAGCCACAGACATTTGTAACAGTTACATAGGGAGAAATAGAACTGATGTCAGAAGAGAGATTTGTCTATGTTCCAAGGGAATTCACAGAAAAGGTTGTATTTTGTCCATATAGAATGTTTTAAGAGGGGAACGACAAAGGAGGAGGTAGCTGAACTGAACCTCAGCAAAAGGGTTAGTACTGAGCACTGGAATTGGAGTGAGAAGTGCTCTAGAATAAACATCCATAGAGCCCAAAAATCTCTATAACCATGCGAATCAGTTGGGAAGTTTGATCTCTGACCAATACATGGCCACAGCAGAGGGTGGGTGTAAAACATTTGGTAAATAAACCCCCAATGAGACTCATTTCATTAACCACCTGCTATAAAAAAAATAAAAAGAAATTCTTGCTTCCTGATTTTGTTATATCAAACGAAATGGGAAAACCATTAGGACACTTGTAAACTTGATGTCTAAACTAAAAGCAAAATGGAACTGACCCAGCCCACTGGGAACTTCTCTTCATGGGAGAAACTAGAGCATTTTCCTGGGAAGTAAACTGGGTTTACAGCTGTAATAGGTCATGAGGTCATTGATTCTATAAATCCATGAACCTGAACATATTATGGCTCAAATCAGTCTCCTAGAAACAGGGAATCTGCAAAAGGTTAAAAAACAAACAAACAAACAAACAAACAGCCTGACACAACACAATAACCTGCATCTCCACTTGAGGGACAACTAGTAAACTATCTTCATGAGAGAATAAAAAGAGAAGATTCATCTTAAATCTGTGCTGGTAAATGTTTAAACACTAGCGCTCTATTTTTTTTAAATAAAGATTTTATTTATTTTTAGAGAGAGGAAAAGGGAGGGAGAAAGAGAGAGAGAGCAACATAGATATGAGAGAGAAATATTGATTTGTTGCTTCTCCCATACCCCTACCTGGGGACCTGGCCTACAATCTAGGCATGTGCCCTGACTGGGAATTCAACCAGAGACCTTTCTCATTTGCCGGCCAGTGCTCAATCCACTGAGCCACACCAGCCAGAGCTAGTGAAAAATGCAGTTAGACATGCTTAAGTTTATTTTGAATTTCACTAAAATGAAGGTAGCACACAATTTACAAGGATAAAATATGCAATACTTTTTTTGCTGTAAATGTCATATAGCCCATCAGTTCCCGCAGAATGCTTTCATTGATTTTTTGCAAAATTCTTGTCTATAGCCAACCTGTGGTTGCAATTAATGAATGAGTATACATAGTTCCAACATAAATGAGGTTGATATTTTTGGCTACTGAATGAATAAGATGAAAGTGAAACACAAAAGGCCTATGTTGGAATTTGACGTGCTCTTCAATAACATGAATGACTTCTTTGCTGACTCAAAGCATAGTTTCAAATAATAAAAGACTATAATTTCAGTTTTTGCTATTCATGATATAATAGCTACAGATATGGCACATTTATAAGTTCAATCTAAAATATTAACATTTTCTGTGTGATTTTTCTTAACAATCATCATAATAAGCCAAATTATGATCTGTAACATTTGCTTATTTCTGTGATATAAATACTCCAATATGGCTGGTTCCTACCAGTGAGATATCATGGGCTGCAGAGTGAGGAAAAGGCACAGTAGCTGACTTTGTTTCCACTGGTGTGGACTGAATCATTATGTTCCCGTAAAATTCCTAGATTGAATTCTCAACTGCCAGTGTGATGGTATTTAGAGGTAATTAGCTTTAGATAAGGCCTTGAGGCTGGGGCCCTTTTTAGGGTGTTAGTGTCCTTAGAAGAAAAGGAAGACAAGCCAGAGCTCACTCTCCTCCCACCATGTGATGACAGACAGCTAGAAGGCTGTCACCAAGAAGCCAGAAAAAGAGTCCTCATCAGAAAGCAAATCTGTCCAGCATCTTGACCTTGGACTTCCCAGCTTCCAGAGCTATGAGAAATAAATGGCTGCTGTTTAAGCCACTCCACCTACGGTAGGCAGATTGTTACAGCAGCCTGAGAAGACTAATATATTCAACATTTAGGCAATGTAAATAACCCTGTGCCATGATTAATAGTAAAATGTAATGAAACAATTAGAAAGTGATGAGTTTTGAGTACTTTTTTCTCCTGTTTTGTTTTGTTTACTTTTTATTTTGAAATAATTATAGATATGTAGGAAGTTAAAAAAAATAGTACAAAGTCCCACATACCATTTACCCACTTTCCCCAAAGCTCACATCTTATATGACTGAGACTGCTAGACTACAGATTTGAATCAGTTATCACCATTTTTATACATACTTGTTTGTGGTGTGAGTGTGAGGGGGGTGGTATAGTTTGATCCCATGTATAGATCTGTCTAACCAACAGCACATTCAGGATACAGAAATGTCCCATTTTAACAAGGGAATTTCATTGTACTTTCTCTTTATACTGTCACCCCTTCCCTCCTTGTCCCTTGTAACTATATATATATATATATATATATATATATGGTTGTGGACTTAAGAGTGGCCTTTTTCACTAAGCCTAATTCCCTGGAAATTTTACACATTGTTATGTGTATCATTTACACATTGTTATGTGTATCATTCCCTGTTATTTCTGAGTACTGTTTTCTTGTGTAAATGTCCCCGTTTATTTAACCATTCACTCACCTATGGATAAATGGGTTCTTCCAGGTTTTGTTATTATGGATAGAGCTGCCATAAACACTCCTATGCAGGCTTTTTGTCTGAATGTAATTCTTCATTTTCCTAAGATGAGTGTCCAAGACTGTGATTGTTGGGTCATACGATAACTGCAAGATTCCAAATTATTTTGAAAAGTGAGTATCATTTTACTTTCCCACCAGCATGTGGGAAATGCATCTTTGCCAGCATTTTTTATTTTAGCTATTTTAATATCTGAGTCCTGATAAGCTCATTGTGATTTTAATTTGCATTACTTAAAGGGTAACAATGTTAGACATATTTCATGTGCTTTGTCACTCATATCATCTCTTTGGTGATATGTCTCTTTATATTTTCTTCCCATCTACTAATGGATTGTTTACTTCTTCACTATTGAGTTTTGAGAGTTCTTTACATTTTCTAGATATAAGAATTTTGCCAGATATATGGTTTGGAAGTTTTTTTTCTCACTCCTGGCCTGTAACTTATCTTTTCATCCTCTTAAAAGTCTTGTAGCACAAAAATTTTAAATTTTAATGAAGCTTAATGTATCATTAGTGTTTCCTTTTATGGATCATGGCCTTAGTGTCATGTCTGAGGACACCTCATGTACATTTAAATCTTGAAGATTTTCTACTAAATTTTCTTATGAAAGCTTTAAAGTTTTACATTTAAATCCATAATCCATTTGGAATTAATTTTTTATGTGGTGTGAGGTGTTAAGTCAAGGTTCATTTTTTGACCCATGGATGTCTAATTTGTCCAGCACCATTTGTTAAAATGACTATCCTTTTTTTTCTATTGAAATTTCCTTTGTTTCTCATATAATTTATCTCATTGTAAGTTTAATTTTTAATGATGGCTGTGCTTAATACCCAACTCACAAATTCCCTGAAAATTTAACAATCGATTCTGGGAGCCAACACAGGTTAGCTTCTGCACACTCTTGGTTTAGATTCTGCTGTATGGTTTTGCTTAGAGGGAAAAGGCAATCATAGGTATGATTAAGGATGTTAAGTGTGTGTAAACACTGAAATGTATAACATAAAGCATTATAAACGAATCAGGCCCAGGGGCAGCATTAGTACCATCTTACAGAAAATTAAAACTCAAGTTTGAAGCTTACACTTTATTAGCTTTGGGAAGAGAGTGCAGGAATTGAATGTAACTCAGGCTATTAATGTGAAATTGCTTAATTAATGTTTCCTTCAAACTAATTGGATGACCAGGAAGTTTGGTAGAACAATCATGGCCTCTGGGGCCAAATATAAAGCTGGGTCTGAATTTTGGTTCTGACATTTCCAGCTTTGAAGAAACACCTCATTGACCTTTAGTCTCCCTTAGTGGTCATTCATTTAACAAACTCTTGATAAGTTTTAGGCTGTGTAGAAGGGACTGGGGATATAGCATGAGCAAAGTCATCATGATTTTGGTCCTCAAAGAACTTAACGGCCTAGTGTAGTACTGGGCAGTGACCAAATGAGCACATAAGAAAAATGGTATCACAACTGTGATGACTGGCATAAAGGGGGAAGAAAAGTAAGTACTATGATTCAAACAAACAAACAAACATACAAACATAAAAACAGCATGGTTTCTAGAGCACAGAGGTTGCTAAGTGGTACCTGTTTTTTATTACAAATTTAGAGAAGATCAGTGTGGCACACTTGGAAACCTTATTTGTAGGTCTGACTGCCTGTCATTTAGGTTGCATATCCTAATGCTCACTTTGCATGTAAAGCTGAATTGGATGTATTTTAAGGGCACTCTACTACTCCTAGAATCTGTGACCACTCTATGTGTCAGGCAGGCATGTTTAACATGTTTACATAGAGATGCAGATAAATTTAGCAATTGATATGCTATTAGGTCAGATGTTTATATATATGTGTGAGTGTATGTGTGTGTGTGTGTGTTTGCCAATTTTATTTTTAACTCTTATGCACATCAGGTTTTATTTGGTAGTAAGTTATTATTAATCGATTTTTATCATGAAGTCCATAAATCTAGATTAAATAAGCATCCAAACTTGTTCACGTCCTTTGCTTTCTCACTTTAGCTTCTATATTTTCATCAGAGTAATTTGCTAAAGTCAATTTTAAATCCTTTTTTTGTTTGTTTTCTTTTGCTGGTTTTCTACTAAGTTTCCCCTGACCTGGTAAGCAATCAGCTGCACTGTTAGCCACTAGTGCACGGGTTATGGATGCATCTGAGTACTTTTGCTTCTTGGTTGAAAATGTTTCTTGTGATCAAAACTTTTAAGATCTATGCTCTTAGTAACTTTCAAATTAACAATATAGTATTAATAACAATAGTACCATAAACAGTCGTCACAATGCTCTATATTATACTCCAAAACTTATTTTATATCTGGAAGTTTGTACATTTAATTCCCTTCTCCTGTTTCACTGAGATGTTTTTTATTTTATTTTTATTTCTTAATTTTATTATTTTTTAAAATTTTACTGAGATTTAAAAAAATATATGTTAGTCCTTTTTCAATGAGCATTTCATTCACTTTAGGGGTTGTGTTACAGTTTTGCTTTGTAATTTTGTAGTATTTTGGAGGGAAGACTTTTTACTCACTAAAATATTTTGATTCTCATTTTTCAAGGTATTATAACTATTTTGTGGGGATGTTATCTTCTGTTTTAGCTTTGAATAAGTTTCCATTTTCCTAGACGAACAATAACAGGTGATTCTGTATAGATGGTTGTAGGTTTTGGAGACGCTCACTTGGTTTCTTAGTTCAAAAGTACCATCTTCTGCTAACATAGGGAAGTGCACTTTCTTTAAAATACATGGCATCTTTGTTGACAGGGGAACGGTCTTCTTTTCTGATGATCCCTAAATCTCAAACACTCTGTTCTTTCTTCTGCTCCACCACCAAGGTTCCAAGGACACCTTTCTTCTTCCAAAAAGGGCAACTTTTCAAGATTGGCATCACTGGACTTTTGCACTTTCAAACTTTCTCCTGTTGTTTCCCCAGTAGAGGTGTTCTCTGGTCTAGCAGGTTCAAGACCTTTGTGTTTATCCGCTCAAAAAGGAAAAGAGGAAGGGAGGGAAGGGAAAGAAAGGGAAGGGAAGGGAAGAAGAGGGAAGGGGAGGGGAGGGGAACTGAATGATATCACCCTCCTTTGAATAAGCCTGTCATTAGTTTTCTTGTTTTGGGATAAAAAACAAATTCATAGGGCGCATAAGATCACCCATTGTCTGCCCCCATGCCTACTTCCCCAGCATTTACCTCTCATTCCAAATTCCTTGCTCTGTGCGCACCAGCCTCACTGGCCTCATTCAGCCTGTTCCCTCTCCCTGGCTATGCCTGTTCCCTTGAATGTACCTGTTCTGTCTCTTCCCTTAGTCAATACTGGTACCTCTTTCAGATCTCAGGTCAAATATGTTCTTCAGAAAAATGTTCCTTAAATGTCCTATCACTCATTTTCACAGTAATTTATACTTCTAGAGTAATTATAATTGCATGTTTTTTGCAAGGGCCTTTCACTAACAGTGTTCTGCTCCACCAGATTATAACCTCCATAAATGCAGGAACAGAATTGAATTTTTGCCACCATTGAATCCCCTGTGCTTAGTACAAAGGCTGATACACAGAAAATGATAAATAAAATTTGTATTGGATGTATGAATGTATTAATATAAAGCAAATGGTGTAGGCTTACTGTCCAAAATGAAACGAAGACAGCATCGAACAATCATTTAATCAGATAGACAGCCTGCTCATTTAAAAAAATCCTTATAGGCCCGGGCTGTTGGCACAGTGGATAAGGCACCAGCCTGTTAATCCAAAGGTCTGTGGTTCAGTTCCCAGACAGGGCACATAACCAGGTTGCAAGCCAGGTCTCCAACCAGGTCCGTAGCTGGAGGCAGGTGAAAGGCAACCATACACTGATGCCTCTCTCCCTCTCTGCCTCTCTCCCTTCCCCTCTCTCTAAAAATAATAAATAAAATCTTTTTAAAATCCTTATAATCCCTAAAAATGATGCAAAGCAATCACATACATAACCTGAGAAACAGATGGAATAATGAAGAGGGAAAGTTGAGGAAGAAGGTTGAAAGAAACATGGTAAGAAATTCAGAGCTACCTGTTGGTTCTGTCTGAAAGCATGGTGTTTATTTCTAGTCACATCACTGCCACAAGGAGTTTAAAGACACAGTGAAGCTGAGACACTGGGAAGGGCAGCTTGGATGATCCCTGATCAAATGTCAAACAGCTCACAGAAAGTTTAAAGACTTATAGTGGAAAGTCAAGAGGACTTGAGCTGTAGTTATAGATCCAAAGCTCAATCGCTGTGTGTGATACTGTTTCATACTTTCATCTTAACAAAGACCTGTTTATGCAATGTAGATCTTGGAGTAGAAGTCTAGAAAATTCAAAACAATTTTATGGAGTGTTATTTTTATCAGTAGCAACTTAAGCAGCTAAAGGCCTATGATGGTGTTGAGTATTGAAATTGATGTTTAAGGATAAAGTGTTCTTATATCGATCAATGAATTCTTGCTCTCTCACACACACATACACACAGATATACACATGCACATATTTTTTAAGGAAAGTATAAAAAACAAAGAGTCTAACATAGAAATGTTGTTAGTTTGATCTTTAAAACCAAAATACTACATATAAACACTGCATTCTAATAAGCCTCTTTTTTTTGTTTCTGAAAGAAACAGAAGTATAGCTGTTGTTTTTCAATCGTTAGTGCATTTTATTGACTCCAAAAGTGAAGAGAAATGTATAATCTCTTACTGTTTACCAAGGGCTTTGTCAGAAATAGCTGAACATTTACATTTAAAAAAAACAACTTATTTATGATTTCCAGAGAGAGGGGAAGGGAGAGAAGCAGAGAGGGAGAGAAATATCAATGTGTCATTGCCTTTCACCTGCCTCCAGCTACGGACCTGGCTGGAGACCTGGCTTGCAACTTGGTTATGTGCCCTGGTTAGGAATCAAACCAGCGACATTTGGGTTCACAGTCTGGCACCTATCCACTGAGCCACAAGCCAGGGCTGAACATCGACCTTTTTTACGGAGTTGTCCAACTTATGCTTCACCACTATAGAGATGGAATTGGCTCCTCCAAATATAGTTCTTAAACAATTCTTCCATCCTGTGGAAATTTTGCTCATAGCATTAATAGAGACATTTTTTGAAGATGTGGTGAGAATAGAGAAGAAGGGAGTTGGTAAGATGACTGAAAATAGACAGAGTTAAGGAGGTACTAAGGTGAACACTAAGATAGTAGAGCAATATTGTGCATTAGCTAAAACTTGTCTAATTACTTGTCACATTAAAGAATGTGGCTAAAGACTCAAATAGCCATGTATTTTTTCTAGCTATAAGATAAATCAAATTGAACACCACCAGTCAATGCTTTATTAATAATAGGCTAAGATCATGCTGTGAGTGCTCTGGTTAATTAATTGTTGTGCACTTACAATGATTTTTATTAGAGCAGACACATTCCGCCTACAAAGCCATCATGAAATTATTCATAACCAAAGACTTGAGTTGGTCTGAATGTCTTTGACCTTGAGAAGAGATAATAAATAAGACTAAGCAAAATGGAGACAAAGGAACAAACTCAGGATAGGCCTGAACTGAAGAGTGAGGTGTTTTAGTTATGATGGCTTGGTTTAGGTGATCATCATATAGAAGAGTGGGTTGGGGATCTAATTTAATAGGTATCCAGAGGCTACCAGAAGTATCTAGAGTTCTTCTCAAGGGAAAAATGAGTCTTATATGTCCTTTTCTCTCCATTTTTACGTTTACCTCTGTGATAGGCAGAAAAAAGCCCACAAACCCCAGGCTGGTGTGACTCAATTGGTTTGGAGCATCACCCCATGACATTAAAGACTGTGGGTTTGATTCCTAGTCAGGACTTATGTCTGTGTTGTGGGTTAACTCCCCAGTCGCAGTACATACAGGAGGTAACCATTGATGTTTTTTTCACACATCAATGTTTCTCTCCTTTTTTCTCTCCCTCTCTTCCCTCTCTCTAAAATAATGTCTTCTGGCCCTGGCTGGTAGCACAGTGGATAAGACGCCAGCCTGCAAACCCAAAGGTCTCTGGTTCGATTCCCCAGCCAGGGCACATAACCAGGTTGCAAGCCAGGTCTCCAGCCAGGTCCGTAGCTGGAGGCAAGTAAAAGGCAACCATATGCTGATGTCTCTCTCCCTCTCTGCCTCTCTCCCTTTCCTTCTCTCTAAAAATAATAACTAAAATTTTAAAAATAAATAAATAAAATAAAATGATGTCTTCTGGTGAGGGTTTAAAAAAAGCCTACAGAGACACCCTAATAGGTCCTAATAGCTATCTTACTCCACAGAACTTGTGAATATGTTGCTTTAGAATTTATTACCTGAAGGGGTTCTGCAGGTGTGATTAAGGTTAGAGACCTTCAGATGGGGCGATTATCCAGTGCTATCTAGATGAACCCAATCTAATCAAATGAGTTCTTAAAAGAGGACAGTCTTTCCCAGTTGAAGCCAGAGTCAAAGGCAGATGTGATTATAAAAGAGGGGCGAGAGAGATGCAATATTGCTGTTTCTGAAGATGGGAGTAGGGGCCAGGAGCCGAAGAATGTATATAGGGAAAAGGCAAGGAAATGAATTCTTTTTAGAGTATCCAGGAGGGAACACAGACCTGCCAACTCCTCAATTTTAGCCCAGTGATACCTGCATTAGACTTCTGACCTACAGAATGTAAAATAAAATGTTTCTCACTCCAGTTTGTGGTAATTTATTGTATCTGCACCACCTAACTGATTTCTTTTTCTGCTTTCAGTTCTGTTTTCCCACAATCCACAAATGTTCAGTTGTCCTCTTGAAAAATGCCAGATCAATGGTATTTTCAAGCTCAAAACCATTCAATAAATCTATCACCATAAGGACAAAATCCGTAATACTTAATGACCACTCTCTAACCTCATATCACACTGCTTTCCCTCCTATGACCTAGAACTTCCTCCTCAGAGGTAACTTCTCTGACTTACAATAATTGCTTTCTTGTTTTTATTTATAATGTAATGAATTATGTTTCACTAAATTATGTAATTTAATTTTGTCAGTTTATTGAACATTGTATAAATGGAGTAATAGAGTTTTCCTTTGAGTCTGGCTTTAACTCAACATTATCTTTGAAAATCATGTTTTGCATGTAGATGAAATTTGTTCATTTTCATTCTAATAATTGATCTCTGAATTCTTTTGGATTTTCTGTATAAATAATTATATCATCTATAAACCAAGAAAATTTTGTGTCCTTCCAAAACTACTTAAAATTGTTTTCTTCACTTATAGTTGGCATAAAATATTATATTAGTTTCAGGTATATGACAAAGTGACTAGACATTTACATACTTTATGAAATGGTCACCTCATAAGTCTAGTACCATCTGACAGAAAACTCTTTTTATTTGTTTCTTTTTCTTTAGTCTACTGTTTAGGACTTCCAATGCAGTGTTGAATTAAAATGGTAATAGCAGCCATTCTTGTCTCATCTCAATTCAAAAAGGTTTCAACAAGTTATTATTAGGTAAGAAGTTTGTTGAAAGTTATTGCTTTGTTTGGTTTTGTTTTGTTTTTGTAATGGCATTTATCAGGTTAAATATGTTCTCTCCTATATCTAACTTGCTAAATATTTGGAACATGGATGAACATTGATCTACTGGGATGAACACATCATGAATTTTTCTTTTTTATGCTGGGAAGAAGGTGAATTATATTAATCATTGAAATGTTAAACCAATCTTGTATTCTTAAATAAACCCCATTTGATGATGAGAGGTAGGAGTATGTGTGAGTGTGTGTGTGTGTGTGTGTGTGTGTGTGTTACTAGATTAAGTTTGCTAATATTTTATTCAGGATTTTTACGACTATGATATGAGTGAGTTTGTGCCATAGTTTTCTGTACTATTTTGTTGTGCTGATTGGGTTTCTACATTTTATTATTTTTTAAAATTTTATTTAGTGATTTTAAAGAGGAAGAGAGACAGAGGGAAACAAAGGTTTATTGTTCTACTTCTTCATGCATTCACTGGTTGCTTCTTGCATGTGCCCTGACAGAAGAGGGAACCCTCAACCTTGGCATATTGGGACCATGCTCCAACTAATGAGCTAACCAGACAGGGCCTACAATGTTTTAATTTCTAATAACAATTTCTTTTATATTATTTGTTTTTTGATAGTTCTAGTTTATAAAATCAAAAATCAGCTTATGTTGTTACAGGAAAAAATATGTTGGTATTTTTACTAAATTTATAAATTAAGGAAGATTGACATGTTTATGACTTTTATTTTTGGAGTTTTTTGTTTCTTTAAAATTTTGAAAAGCATGTAGTATGACTTTACATTTGTTGAAGTCTTATTTTATATTCTTTATGCCTGCTTTAGAGGCTTTTCACCCTAATAGAAGTCTGAACATTTTCTTGGTAAATTTATTTATAGGTATTTTATTAGTTTTGTTGTTGTTGTAAATGGAGCCTTATATGAAAACTATTGATTTCCATGTGTTAGTTTTATAAATGGATATATTACTACATTTCTTTATTGTTAGTATAGGTTTTAAAATATAAAATCTTATTATTTCTTCTCCTTTCCAATTTTACATCTCTCAATTTTTTCTCATTATAATTTTATGAGATTGTAAGCCTGTACATTGTTAAATGATAATGTTAATACTTGCTTTCCTTTGCTTATGAGGATCTTTCTAGTGTTTATTAAAAATGGCATTACCTTAGGGACATAGATAGATATATTACCTTTTGTTAAGCAACTAACTTGCTTATTATTTTGGTGAATATTTATCAAGAATATATTTGGATCTATGGAACATTTTTCCATATCTATGGAGATTTTCATATTATTTTCCCTTTTGACCCATTAAAATGATAATTAGATCTATAGATTTACCAGCATTAAACCATCTTTGCATTCCTGGGATATATTTCACTTGGTCATAATGATTTTTGATTCTACAGGGCAAGAAAGTTTATAGCAACATTATTTATAACATTCAAAAATTGGAAGTAATGGCCAAATTCATTAACAGAGTAATAGACAAATTGGGGTACTTTCATAAATGAACTATTATATAGAAATGGAAGTTAAACATTACAAACCTATGTGCCAAGGTGAATAAATATAATACTGTGTTTCTCACCCCTCAAAAGAGCCGGACACAAAAAAATATATTACATGATTTTATTTACATAAAGTTCAAACATGGGCAAAACTAACCTATAATGTTTAGAAATGGATACTTAGGTGATAAATATTTATCACCTAAGTGATAAACCTATTGAATGAGGGAAAATATTTGTAAACCATACATCCAATAAGGGGTTAATTTTCAAAATAGGGAACTTAGTTCAATAGCAAAAATATAAAACAAACAACAACAACAACAACAAACAATAATCCACTTTAAAAATGAGCAAAGATACTAAACATCATTAATCACCAGGGAAATGCAAATCAGAATGACATTTTGAGAGAAGTAGTTGTACCGTGGATGAAGCAAGTCGCAAATGGAAGTCATTTTATCTTCCAACAAGATGGTGCACCAGCACATGATGCCAAAGAGGTGCAAGAATTTCTCAGTGTCAATGTTCCTGAATTCTGGTCAAAGGAAATCTAGCCACCTAGTTCGCCAGATGCAAATCCTTTAGACTATTGTATATGGAGCATATGTGAAAGAGAAGTTAATAAACGACCTCATTCCAATAAAGAGGCTGTTAAAACTAAGACCGAAATTTATCTATTTTTGATTTTGTTGTCTGTGCTTTTAGGGTCATATCTAAAAAGTGACTGCTCAGGCCAATATCAATGGTCTTATGATGTCCATGTTTAAAGAAAAGTTAATTAAAGTGCGCTCAAGATTCTGAAGTTGAATTGAGTCTATTATTGCAGCAAATGCAGACTTTTTTGAACAATTTTAAAAATAATGACTATGTTTATGTATTTACATATAAGAATACATTTATTTCAAAATATAACACTTTTGTGGTATGTTGTTTATTTTACGAAAATTTTGCCACTTTATTGCACACACCCTGTACAATGTCCAAGATATAGAATCAACCTAAGTGTTCATGGGTAAGTGAATAACTTTTTAAAATGTTATAAATAGATATCAAAAAAGGGATCAGCAAAATAATATTTCTATAACTTTTTCCACTTAAAGTTATAGTCTTTGTACTTGAAGAAGAGTTTGCATGTATATACAATCCTTATCTTAAACTTTCTTTCCTTGAGAATCTTGTAGATGTTGTACCTGATATTCAGTGTTGTGAGAAATATGGGGCCAGCTTGATTTTTTCTTTGTATAAAGTTGGCTTGATCTTTTCACCTGTCTGACCAAAAGATTATTTATTTTACACCCAGTGACTTTACTGGGTTATGTGCTATTGGTCAGTCTGGGTCTTTGTTTCTGTTCTATTGCATTAACTTACTCAGTCTGATTCTCTGTGAATCTACTGTGTTTTCCCTAGTATTTGCTTACTCTCGTGCTCTTTTTTCTTTCATTTCTTTAATCTTCCTATTTTTTTAATACAACTTTCCTACGTTCTGCATCTTATTTCCTACTACTCTTCTACTATATTTTCCCTGAATTCTTCCATTTCTGTGTTATTATTTATCCTTTTTCAACCAGGCTATCACTTCATTTTGGAATTTTTTTCCATTCAAATTCATGGCAACCCTTTGTTCACAATTTTCATCATGGTAATATTTTACTAAAGGATATACTTTGTTCAAATTTTTTGCCTTAGAGTATCTTTGTATTCATGATGTGATTATTGCTTTTTTATTATTCAACATTAAATGATTGTTTTGTTTTTCTAGGTCAGGCATTTTATTAATACATCTCTTGAAGCAGATCCAAGTTAGCATTTCTGTCTAGCACGGCTTCACAATTCAAAGTTCTCTTTGGAGCTTCCATAAAGATACAGTGCCTCCTAAAAATGTGCCCTGTCTGTCCAAATCATCAGTTGCCTTTGCTCCCTCTTTTTCATTAAATTCATTATGGTCCTATTGGGGGTGGAAAGTGACCTGTGTCTATGTACACTTTTGCCAGCAAAGGGTCTGTATTCTCCCTCTCAAGGCACACCTTACCCTTTCCAGAAGTGATTTTGTGTGTGTGTGTGTGTGTGGCATTACCTGAGATTTGTCAAGAAGGCTGGGCTTCTACCTCTGAAAACATTACATTTTCCCTCAGCATCTCTTTACATCCCTCTGGGAGAACACATTGCTTTTAGAAAACATTAATCATAATAAAATCTGTCTTAAAGTTTTATTAAAAACTTTAAGTTTGTGTTTTGAGTTTTCCATTCTTCATTTGCTTTCAGTGGTTTCCAGATAAAAAGGTTTAAGGCAGCATTACACAGCCATGCATGTGTACTGAGACTTTCTACCCTTTCTCCAACATCTACCAGAAGGATACTTATTTATAAAGTTGAAGATTCTTTCTTCTACTGCCTTAGTTTCTTTGTATACTTGGCAAAAAAAGCACAAGAACCTCTATGCAACTGTAGGCATTGTTCATCATGTGGCAACCTGATTTACAAAACCACCACAGCAATAAGCATGAACTCAAATAGTGATTACCTGAAAATCCAGACATGAAGTTGCATCCCCCAACCTGTCAGTTCTGTGGGTATGAAATGTGGACCTTCTCAGACTTCTCCTATCTTCGTTGTTCATTTCCAACTGGTCGTGTAGAAATGCCCCCAGAGAAATAATCTTGGCACTAGTTCCAAGGCTCTGTACAGATAGCCAGACTCAGAAAATTAGGCAACCTGTACCTTCCCAGATTTATTCCTGCTCCCTCTCCTGCCTAATCTTCTCAGATACACTCCTCCTTTATGCTAGGAGCCAATGGAAAAGGGGATTTGTGACGATTGACCAATGGTTTTATGAACTGGCCTGTTCCTGGCAGCAAATCAGAGAGCACACCAAACTGGGTGATTTGAAAATTGAAAAAAAAGTGCTAAGTGACTCTGTGGGACTATGAACCCTCGACCAAGGATTGAGGAAAGCAGTCAAGCAATAGTGCAGCATCTTGGGGTGGGTGAATGACAGGAACACTTGGACCATCTCTAGGCCTGACAAGGCCAAGAATGAGGGTGATACAAAAACTCATAAAAAGTATTGTGAAGAGAGGAATTCCTGAAAGAACTCTGGCCTTCAATAGAAAGGTGGAGACTTCATATGGAGGAAAGATCTCAATTTCCCTCCTGCCACTCCACAGCTCCCATTGGCCAAACCCCATTAAAAAGCCAGATAGAAAAAACAGCTCATTGATCAATTCATAATGATCAGCCTCCCAGTGAAGAGGGGTGGAGAGTGAAGAATGGATCTGGAGGAGCAGTCACAAGATTAACAATACTCTGTGGATACACCAATCAACTAAGCAAAATTCAAAAAGAACTTTATTCCATAGCAAACATGTTGCAAAGATTCTTGGCTTACAGAGAGAAAATAGATTATTCTAAAAATACAATAAACCTCAGGCTACATGCCAATTAAAAGGTGAATTTTAGGGCTCAATACATATGCATGATTTATGGAAATGAACAAATATCTAGATTTTAAAACTAAAGCTTAGAGTTGTTTAAACACCCACCCACTGTGCATTAGATGAATCTCATTGAGTTTTTATTGCCATTTTACCCTGAATCGTTCACTGCTTCTCATTCATTTTCCATAAACTCTTCTTTTCTTCCCAACCTAATTTTATTCCCTGGATTTCTACCTTCTTCTCAGCTGTCTTACTCTTTCTCCTGGGCAGGGTTGTTCCATTCTTTGATGTTATTTCTATATTTTCTCTAATGACACTCCAAACTATTGATATTTCTCCAGCTCAGCTGTCTCCTGAGCTCCCAGCCCATCCAGCCAGCTGCCTACTGGACATTCTCACTTGGGTGATTTACAAGCATCTTAAATTTACAAGCTGAAAACTTAACTCATTATCTTAAACTATCCCCATACTCCCCCACAGCACAAACATTTGTGCCTTTTCCTGAATTCTCAAACTTATCCAACATTTTATGCCCTTCTTAATTTTTGTTTACTAACAAAACATAGGTTATGGAAGGAATTTCTTTTGTCAGAAAAATAAGGAAATATTCAAAATTTTTCATTAGGGCTTCCTATAATGAAGAAGAAATCAGACATGTTTATTCTCTATACAGGGATCAATTTTCCAAAAGCACACCTCAAAGGTAATCTTCAACACCTGCTCCTTCGTTTTCCACACTCAAATGGTCATAAGTCTATGGTGCCTGGTATTGAAATGAGTATTTTTGAATGAATGAATGAACGAAGAAGTCTTCCAACTTCCAAGTCTTCCAACTCTACCTTCTAACTCTCTCCTCCTCCATCTCTGCTGCTACAACCCTGAAACAGATCCTCACCTTTTCCTAGAGAACTGAGGACCCTCCAGAAAGTTCTTTAGGCCTCTAAATGCTCCCCACTGCCAATCCTTTCTTTTCACTGCAGCCAAAGTACCATTCTGTCCTCCTTACTCTTTTTTAAGTCATAAAAGGAAGACTGCCATTAGACCTCTTTTGTTTGCTGAACCCACAAGTTGTTCCTGGTTGTTTGTCCAACAACATTTGCATTTGCATTTGCATTTGCATGCTTTTAGGTAAGGCAAGCTCCCCCTAGTTCCCTGATGACCCCTGGCTACTCCACAACTTGCTGCAGCTTCTCCATAGGATGAAGTCCCAAACTCTTAGCATGGGAATCAACTTGCTTTTCTAGCCTCATATTGCTTGAACTTGGAACCTCAACTTCCACGGTTCTCTAAAATGTTCTCTGTGTGCCATGCACCCATCTCCCTTTCTGGGTAGTTACCCCTCATACTTTAAGAAACACCTCACATATCACCCCTACCTTGATGCTTTTGTGAACTCTCTAGTTTTAGTTGTTCCTTCCTCTGTGGTTTTGTAGTATTTTGTCTATCTCTGCACTGCACAGTAATTACATTTTTAAATTTATGTTTACTCAGCTACTTCAAAGGCCTCAAAGGCCTGGATAGATTGCAGTTTTCCTTTGTGCAAAATTTGGAAAATAGCAAGAGCTCAATCGATGTTTATTAAATTAATGAACATTTTATTAACTTAATTGATTGAGCATCCTTAGTACTCATTAAATGGTACCATCTCCTTATATTTCACTGAAGCTTTCTCTAATGAATTTTGAAATAAATATGGAATATTGCTGCACCATCCTTTGGACACATGAGAATTTAATTTCTACATATAATTTTCTTGTATTGCTAGAAATAATAACTTTCCTTATAATGGTAAATCTCTGCAATTTCCACTTAAGGAAATGGTTATTGTTGGAGAAATTTTCAAAACCTGACTTTGCAGGCTCTATACTTTCTATCTAAGCAGTTCTTTCTCTACTGAATTATGTTTAGCTTTCTGGTCTGGAAAATGCTCCTTGTTCATCTCCTTTGTGTGGATTTATCCAACTGTCTCCTCTTCCCTTCAGTAAGCTCTCCCAGGAAAGCTGTATTCTTTCTTTTCTCAATTGTGAATTTCTCTCCACTGTAGCTTCCTGACATGGAATCTACCTGAGGAAGTGTTGGTTGAAAAGGAGACAGAGGAAAAACTTGTTTTTAAAGGTTTCTGTTTTTTGCCAAATAGTGCAGGGAATCTCTTTAAGATTAAACAAACGTTATAAAATAACATACATTGTGCAATATACATGCAACCACAATGTCATTATAAATACATTTTTCTTATCAGAGAAGGCAGTAGGCAAATCAGCCACTGTTGGCAAGGTAATATTTCACCGAGACAGCTGAATTCACCCGCTGTTGAATTATGTTATAAAGCCAGTGATTTAGCATTGTCATCTATTTTGATTGACACCAAAAGCCTTCTAGGACAGTAAATGTGAAGACATGAGGAAAAAAAAAAATCACTTACAAAATGGCTTGATAGCTCCTGTTAATGAGTTTGAAAATGTAGTACAACAACTTAATCAAAGCAGACAGCTCCATAAAAGAATTAATTTGGTCATTGGCTCTCTTTCCAAAATGACTTTGTTTTACTCTGTAAGGTGAGAATTTTTCTGTGACTTAAACATTCACTACTGAATTCAGATGATGTGTCTGGGGTAGGTGACAGACTTCCACAAGTTGCTCAGAGCCATTTGCATTGTGACCTCCTGTTGAACGAGCTGCACACCTTTACTTAAATCTCATTTTCTTAAAAGAGTAAAAGGGTGTGAATGGCATGTATTAAAAACCACAAGCACACACTTAGGACCTCCATTTTGGGTAACTTGTACATTACATTTTAGAAATTGGAATGACACTAAGATGCTATTTGTGGGCCACCAATGGGAGAGAATTCAGGAATATATCTTCATTTGGCCCTAGACCCCAGCAATCATTTTGTGCAATGTCAGGAGCAAAAACACACATAAGACAATAATCACCCAAAGACAGAAAAGTCTCATTTTATTTTTTGCTACACTTCCAGCCCAAGCTCCAGAAGAGATTATCTACAAAGGTGTTCTTGGCCTCAGTAGAATGGTGGGTTTATGCTCAGAGTAGAGGCCTAAGAAGACTAATTTCCTGTCTACCCCAGCTCAAACGCCACATTGTTTCATGCACCCCAAAATTGAGGCTGGTTCTGAAGGCAGCCTTTAAAAAAATTAACACATGTTCAGAATTAACCAGCAATTTGTAAGTCACCTGCCATTGGCATGAATCACTGTCTCTGGGGTTGAGTCCCAGCTTAAGTAGTCAGTTTGCCTTTAAGTCTTGTTACTTAAAACCTAGTATCTTTTGTATCTTTTTTTTTTTTTTTTAAGATTTTATTCATTATTCTTAGAGAGAGGGGAAGGAAGAGAGGCAGAGAGAGAGAGAGACAGACAGACAGACAGACAGACAGAGACAGAGACAGAGACAGAGATGTATGGTTGCCTTTCACCTGCCTGCAGCCACAAACCTGGCTGGAGACCTGTTTATGTGCCCTGGCTGAGAATCGAACCAGTGACCTTTGGGTTCGCAGGCTCGTGCCTTACCCACTGAGCCACCAGCCAGGGCTCAAAACCTAGTATCTTTAAATACTAGGGATTGTATTTAATTCAACGTGACATTGAGAGGCAGAGAAACTAGAATGAAGTGAGGAAAGAATGGATTCAGAGACCCTTCCTCAAACTGATTTGGGCCACATTCTTGCTGATGGCCAAGTTACCTGCACTTTTCAAATTACAGTTTTTCTTCTTCTTCTCCCCACTTCTGTTCTATGCTCTCTCTCCTAGTGCTAAATTCCTCTAAGTAGTTCCTGCTGCCATTCTCTATTAACATTTGTATGTGTTTATTAAATATGTCTATGTCATCTATGAGCCTCTGGGCATCATGAAGGAAGGACCCATGCCTCTTTTGGTTCACCATTTCATTCTCAGCAAATAATTGACTAACAGGAGGAACAGGATATATATATGTATTAAATAAATGGATAAATAGAAGAGAGAGACCACTAGGTGTCACTGTCTTTGAAAGCTCTGCTTTTATTAACCATGGTTTAGTCCTGTTGCAGAGCTGCAGGTCCCTTTATCATTTACAAAGAGCTTCCACAAACATGTCCTTATTCTAAAGGTGACAGGCATGCTGACCTCACCCCATTTACAGATGAGACTAGAATTGGAGAGGTGAAGCAACGTGCACAAAGTTGCACAGCTAACCCCTGGCCGATTAAGACTTTAAACCCGTGTCTCCTAATCCTGAGAAAGACCAGTGGATGTTCCCCATACCAGGTAGCCTGTCCTACATTAAGGGACTCACTCCTCCATATCAGACAGTGTAGACAGTGATTACGTCTTCCCCCTCACTTGGCACAGGTGCTTGTGTCTGCTCAGCACAAAGTTTTCAGGTGGCAAACGAGGCTCAGATTCAGTCCTTGACCTCAAAAACTCTCATGGTCACCTGCTAACATTGTGTTTTAAATACGCAGATCTCCAGCTTATATTATTGAATGTTTTTGTGGTTGAAATCCTAACCCTGCCCACAGCTACAATAATGTTCAGCGATGTGGAAGGAAAAGCAAAGCTTGGTGGTGTACAGACAGGAATGACCATTGCTTCCGGTTGGAAATAAGATTTGAATCATTCTGCAGCTGGGTTTGGAATCCTCACAATAGGACATATTTGCAAAGTTGAGGCCAGGAGGCTTAAATTTGTAAAATGACTGTGGAACTTCTTTCAGCTTGTATGAGTGGAGCCAGAGTGGCATTGTCAGGAAATTGCTCTGGAAAATATAGGCAGAAAGTGCTTTTATTATTTTTAAATTTTTTTCCAATGTCAGTGGCTCCATAGAATCCTAAGTGAGAAAAGATCCTGTCAAAGTGTGAGGTGGAACTCATATTACAACATCAAGCAAGTGAGATTGTCAGAGATGATGGGAAAGAAAAATGGCACTTTAATGCATGAGAGCGATCTTCCAGGCTTTGTACCAGGATGTGTTATAGTTTAACAAGAAGAGTTCCCAGACGGGTCAGTTTCAGGAATGTCACCTAAGCCCTGGGAAAGAATAGGTGGTTGATGGGCTGTCACACTCCCAAGTAAAGCAGAGCCGGGGGGTGGGGGTGGGGGTACAAATTACAAACCAAGTCCATTTTTTGTGCAAATAAGTAGGAACTTGGGAAGTAAATTAAGTGATAAAGGAGTGGTTCTCACTTGTAGGAAATACAGAGTGTATATGGTTTTTCGGAGACAATAATTTCCTGTTTGTAGAAGAGTACTCAGGAGGGGGACAGCTGTGAACAGAAGTTCAGGGCATGGAAGAACATGACAAGGTTGGGATGTGTCTAAAGGGAGCAGTTTTGCATGAAGCGTGTAGCCTGGTAGCAACAGGTTAGCCTGGCTCAAAATGACCTGAAAATCTTGTAAAGAAAGTTTCCAGTCATTCAGTGCTTTAATAGAGAAGACTCTGCTATATGCACTGAAGCTTTTCTAGGACTTCATCCCTCAAATAGGATCCAAATGACAAAATTGCCACTCATTGAACACTTTGGTGGGCATCATGTTAAGATTCAATCTTTTGTACTAAAGAAGTGAAATTAGATAACTATAATACAAGTTACATTTGAAACTACCAATTTTGGGTTGTACCTAGCATAAGTATAATAAAAGATTTCCTTTGTGTTTTATCTAAAACACTCTGTAGGTGATATTTTCAAGGAAAAATGTTTGGGACAATCTCATAGTATAATTGAACAAAGCATATTCTTATGTCAGATCCAATAATGATCTGCAAGGACTCTGAACAAGGAGATGAATTATGTTCTGTGCTGAGCAGAATGAATGGCATTATTCACAGGAAAAGAAAGTCTCAGTTTCTTTACATACCACTTACATGCTGGATTTTTCTTCTCACTATTAGAACTTAAATTTTTAAAGTTCAGAGTTTTAAAATTCTCCAGAGACTTTGAGCCATCATTGAGTAATCCTTCAAAAATCCAGAGGCATTAAAAGTTCTGTGACTAATATGTGTGAAATGTTGGAAGATGAAACTCTCTTTTGTAATTATACACTGCAAAATATGGAATAGTTTCTGTCATATGAATTACCTACCTGAGGATACTGTTTGAAAGTCCTTTCTTGCATAAATAACAATTGGTCTGTTATAGGAGAGCAGCAGTGTTTTCATATCTGGGATGAATATTATTTTAGAATCATTCTCATGCAAGATTTTTTTCCTTATTACTTAGATCTAGTGACTGAGAGGAAAGTAAAGTCACACAGCTGGCTTTTTTCAGAGGGTGATTCAATTTATCCTTGTTCCAATATTGTAAGGAAATAAAAAGGTTACAATTACCTTTGACTTCCATGTGGTATTTCCCCTTGATGCCTAAACAAATGGAAGACAGGCAGCTTTGCAAGCTTTGAACTGTAGGCTAGTAAGGGATTTCGCTGGTGTTTTATCTGAATCTGGTGCTTTTCCATGATAATGAGAGATTTAGATACTGAGCTTAATCCTTCAAACAAAACCAATGTTTTGTGACTTTTCAAGAGGTTGTCCTGGTTCATAAAAAGGAAGAGACTTCTTTAATTCTGACCTGGTACGTAAGGGTGTTCTTTTGAATTATACACGAAGACAATTTGGGAGATGAGATGTCTAGTACAAACCTGCTCTTGCCCCAGAGACAGTGGCTTGGCAGGTCTGAGGGGTGGTTCAGGAATTTATAAAGGACCTTTTACTTTATTGTAGTGAAAAGTTACATAACACAAACATTTTTCATTTTAACCACCTTTTAGTGTACAATTCCATGGCACTAAGTACATCCACATTGTTGTGCAACCAACATGACTATTCATAACTGGGACTTTTTTGAAGCTGTATACCCATTAAACAATAGCTCTTCACTCTCCCTTTCCCCAGAGTAGTTAACTACTATCCACCTTCTATCTCAAGGAATTTGATTATTTTCATTATTTCTAAATGAAATCATATAATCATACAGTATTCATCCTTTAGTATCTGGATTGTTTCACTTGGCATGTTTTCAAGGTTCATTCATGTTGTAGTATATCTAAATTTCATTATTTTTTAAGGTTGAATACTATATATTCCAATTATATGTGTATGATTCGCTTTGTTTATCCATTCATCAGTCAATAGACATTTAGGTATTTCTTCCTTTTGGCTATTGGGAATAATGGGGTACAAATTGAGATCATTGAGACACAAATATCTGTTCAAGGTTCTGCTTTTAATTCTTCTGGGCAGATAGCTTGAAGTGGAATTACTGTATCATATCATAATTCCATGTCTAATGTTCTGAGGAACCATGAGGAATTTATAGTTTTTAACCAGCACTGAAGGCTATTTGACCAGGTGATTTAGGAAACACTTATTTATCACTTACATCACTGAAAACCAAACCACCTCAGTGATTAATAGCTTAAAACAGGAGTCCCAATGGGTGTTGACACCAGGGAGCAGAAAGGCAGCCGGGACAGTTATTATTATCATCCCTCTGTCACAGTTTACCCAATTAATTCAATTTTCTGATGAACTCTGGGTTGTCTAAAACTTTCTCCTGCCATTGTAAACCAGTGAGTGAAGCATAATTGTCTCTGAAGTTGCATGCCTGCCTCAAGAACTACATGTCCCAGCTGCTCTAAAATGCTCTCCGCTTTGGTCTAATTCATTATTTAACAAATACTTACTGTACATCAGCTTGTGTCTGGAAGTCTTCTAGGCCTTGGGGACAAAGCCAGCAACAAAATAGTCCAGGTTCTTATTCTCTCGGGATTTACATTCTGCTGCAGGCAGAAATGTTTTGGGAATGAGAATAAATGTGTTTGGATCCCCACACATACGCAGCAAGTTGTTTGTTTGTTTGTTTGCTTGTTTTTTAAAGCCTGGACAATATTCTTCATTTCCCATTCTCCACCCTTTTGTACTTGTATGAATATTTCAATACAGAAAAAGGTTATTTTCATTAAAAGTTCCAGATATTTGAATGCCAAAAGGCAGATGAAAAGCTCTATAAGCACATGCACACTGACTTTTAACTTGTAATCTTGATCCAAGGCAGATGGATTTGTTTCTCACTTCCTTTATGCTCCCTGCATGGTTTCACAGCTCAAACTGGGGACCACTGCTGTGTGTGGGAGGGAAGCTGATCTTCACCGCTCAGAGGGCACTGAAGTCACACACAGCTGACTGCTGATGGATGTCTAGGGCACACATTTTCTTTAGACATTTCTTCTTTTCTTGTGTGCGTGCATATAGTCCTGTGGGAGTAGGGTGGAATCCTGTATTTTTAAACTAACATTACTTTGTTGGAAAGGTTGACTTTCGTAGACCAACAGCGTCTCGAAGCCTTTTGGCACCTGAAGATGAAATCAGCTTACTGCCCAGCCAGGGGTTCAGAGGAGCTACGTACGTACCTTGGCCAACTGAAACTCACTACATGAACAAGAGCTTTCTGCGGGTAGCAGCCAAGCTTCCGGTGTCTGTGTGATCAGACATCACGCAGGAGAGGGTTAGAAGACTGTGTGGGGGGTGGGGGGAGCTCAAAGCCCTCGCTTCAGAGTCAGACAGATGCCTCAATTATCAGCATTGACCTTGGGTTCATGACTTAACCTCTGATATCAGTCTGTTACCTGTTAAACGGGATGATAATGCTCCTTAGCTCAAGAAATTTGGAAATATTAAGGGAATGCATGTAGCGACCTTAGCACAGTACCTACTTAGTGTAGTAAGCACTTGATAAAAATGTTAGCTAACGGCTGTCATATTCATAAAGGCTATCATAATCTACAATTTTATCACCATGAAGAAGTGCCTCTGGCTTGGCTTCTTGTGCTAGAATCTAAGCTACAGGGGAGGTACTCTGCGAAGCATCCTAGCACAGTTTCAAACTCAGACAACGACATTGATGAAACTAAATGGTACTGTTTGTCCATAGCCAGTCAGCGGTTCCATTTGGGCTACTGCTCATTATTTGAGCTATTTTTCTATGACTTGGAGTGGTCACAGACGCAACAGCATGTCACTCGTTCCTTAATGAAACCCGGCACTTCAAACGCGAACACCTTGCCTGGCTGGTGATTTCAGCCTTGCTGGAAAGAAACTCCCTCCCCACACTAACATCCTCACTCTGGGCTCAGCCGAAAGTAGCAGCTGGACCCAGTGGGAGTTTGGTTGGGAGTTGCCTTTGATGGATGGGAACAGGAGTTTTATGAGGTCAGAGGAGCCGGAGAGAGGATTTGGAACATGGGTACAGAAACCATGCTATTCACGTTATCCGAAACAATCCAATTTCACCATACACAGGAGACACTGAGGGATGGGTTAGACACTACATCTGGGCAGCCAGGGAGATTGCACATCTTTGGTGCTGAGAGATAAAGAAATTAAGGGTAGGAGAGGTGTCCAGAGACAAAATGATTTGCTAAAGGCAAATTATTCAGCCAAGTTTGACGAGCCACTGCGATGCAGTGTAGGAAATACCATCTTCCTGTCCTCCTCCCTGTGACAGGGGAAGCTGACCTGCCTACCAAGATTTATGTCTCTCTGGGGCTGTATTTCTCCCTTCTTTTTTTTCCCTCACCCCCTGCCTTGTTATATGGTGATCTTTTACCCACCCTGAGGAAATCATAATTCTGTCATGGTAAAAACTGAGGTGTCTTCCAGTTTCTTACTTGTCTTAGAATATTTTCTTAGGACAAATTGTCAATTTCTTCTTTTATGGAAAACACTAAAAATGTTGCTTTTGTTTTGTTTTTTTTTTAATAGGGTGACCTTGATCTTTTCCCATGTGCTTTTCTTTCTAATTTCTAGACTGGAGCTAGAAACATGAATTGAAGGGGTTGTCAGCCTGATGGCAATAGCCACAGTGACAGCATTGCAATGTTTGCTCCAAGAGACCTTGAAACAAAGTCCTGGGTCATTTTTATTAGTGACCATTCGTGAAGTGACAGCACTGTAGACATAGGGCTTCACTGTGTCTGTCTCACCTAGGCACGAGCACAGGGCCTGGTGCATAAGCAGCACTCGGTAAACATTTCTTCAGTACCGATTGGAGAGATGTTCTTGGGTGTAAAATAATAACATTGTCAGATACGATGGAAACTGGTGGGGTTAACACCTCCAACAAGTGACCCTTGGCAGCTCTGTTCTTAGGGGGTGTCTTCCTCCTTCCTTGGAGCTGTGTCCCGCAGCCTGAGACACCACGCATCTTGATGTGTGGCTTGTGGACTCAACCCTCAGAGCCCAGTGTGTGACTGGCGCCAGGACACCTGGGCATTGTGGACTAAACATCTGGTCACTCCTCTCCTTAAATATGTCAAAGATCATGCTCTTCTTAGTTTGGGAAAGGGAAATTCTTAGACTACTTCTGAAAGCAACTGCAACCTGAGTACAAATTGATTAAACTCATCAGTTCTTTTGAGAATGATGTTTGAAAGGCAACCTGAGCTGCCTCTATCTTCCCAAAGAAATGTACATGATATTTACATGTTGAGGACCCTTAAGAGCTAGGTGGTTTTTCCATCCCTTGGTGTTTCGGTGTAAATGAGGACCTTTAATCATTTTTCGTGAAGACTGAGGCTCCTGCTATTGGCCTTTTCAAGCCAAGGGATAGATACCCTAGGATTTTCCAACTGGGAGGTGACTCCTTGCTGGGAATAAGCTCCGGCTTTCTCCCAAGGCTGTGCACGGCTGGAACAGTGACTTAGGGGAGGCACTCCGTAAGGACAATGATGGCTAGAGCCATGCAAGCTTTTACCATGGGAACCACTGACTCCCCAAACAGAATGAAGAGACAGAGCAGCATTTCTATTTTATGTGTCTCAGCCTCTCTGGCCTGGACAAAGTAACCCACACATTCTGACAGGAGATGAGACTTGGGGATGAAAAGTGCTTTTAGTGGAAGCAATACCGTGTTTCCCACTAAACTTGTCAGGGGAAGAAGAACCATTAGACATTAACCATTACTCTCCAGGAATGCAGCCCAGTTATTTTTATTCCTCATAAAATGCCCGAAATGATTCTAAAAGTTTGAGACTAACTGTCCCTGAGAACATGCCCTCACTGGTAGATGACCTAGTTATACGCAGGCTACTTGAACTTGTTTAAATTTCATTTTACATACAATTATATTCCATTTTCATTTTGTATATAAAATCATTTTATTTTTTATATTTTGTATATGTAGTATGTAATATGATTATTTTGTACATAGTATCTCTACATTGTATTTTTAGCTTGTAACATCTTGATAAAGATAACATATCAACTGTGTGTATAAAAACTGCTTATCATACACACAATGTTGTTCCAAGTGCTTTATATACATTATCACCATGAATCCTTACATTTATTTTTTGAAAGGGGTGTTATTATTATCTTTATTTTACAGATGAGAGAAGCAAGTGCTTTGCCCAAGATCCCAACGCTGGTGAGCAGAGGGGCTGAAATTTACCCCAGAGCTAGTGATTCTGGTTTTTGAGACTTTTCATTAGCTACCCCTGTGCACTGACCCAAATGACCAGAAACTTCGAGAGATCTGACTGGAGACAATTGCATCACGAGGCGGTAGAGAGATATAAAAGTCTATGGGAAGGGAAAAAAAGGTGCCTTCTCCGCACAAGCAATTGTTACAAGCTTTTGGAGCCTGAAATAAAACAAGATCATCTAGTTGTGTCTGGGAGCACACTTCGTTGATTAACATCCAAGCCTATAGAAAGATAGACTTTGTAGAACCTCACCAACCAGTTGTCAAGATGGTGTGGAAAGCACAGGAGCTCCAGCTCAGTAGTTACTCTGGGAATGAGAACATGTGACAAAGCAGCAACATGAATTGGCTCCTGAGCTTCGCCCAACCTGGCTGCGGGAGGAGGTCTTGCTTCTGAATGCTGGTTAAAACCAGAAACAGTAGCAGAAGAAGTCCACAGTGCGATACCATGGCTTACATTCCTAATTCAAAGTCTTGTTAGGTGTTATGTTTTTGTGGAAACCATTATGTGCTGAGGAGGACAAGTTTGAACTGATCTGAATAGACTTTGTCTTGACTGGGGAGCCCGTGGCCATTGTGAGCCAGGGGATGGGCTTTTGTAACAAGACGCGTAGATGCTTTTAGTCCAAGTTCCACATGATTATGAATAAATCAGGAGAGGTTTCCCATGCATCTTAGGATTCATTTACTCATCCATAAACGTTTATCAAGTGTTTTTGATGAACCAGGCAGTACTGTCAGGAATATAGGAAGGGATCTGGTGGAAGGGAATATAGAAATCAAGAAAAAAAAAAAGAGTTCTTTTCTCCAAGAATCTGACAGTTGAGCGGGGGAGGCCGACAAGAAAGTCAGCACCAGCTTTATGAAATGTTTCCATCGACATATGTGAGAGTTATTCTAGGGGTAAGAAAGTTAAGTCCCAGCAAGCCCTCTAAAGGAAGCCTTGTACTAAGTCATGGAAAATGTGCAGCTGTGCAGGCTGATGTGGAGAGTGTCCAGGCAGATGGAGCAGTGTGTGTACAGGAGAACATCAGGCAAAGGTGGCCCCGCAATCCTGCAGGTGCATTGGGGACCAAGGCCTTTGTGCTCTTTGATGACATGTGAAAATCTAGTTCTAGAGGCTCGGGAACCCCAAGTCAAGGTCTGTGTTTCAAGATGAAGTCAGAAGCCCTGATTCTAGAGCCTCATCTGGGATTCTGTGCGTAATTTCATAGGGGTACCACCTGGAAAACAACAAACATCCCTTTTGTGACATTAGAATTGCCGAGGAGGAAAGGAGCAAATGTTTTTTAAACAGTCGCTATGTTCCAGGCACAGAGCTAGGTGATTTCTGGTTTGGGGGAGGCAGGGTGTAGTTCTTTATTTGTTTTTTACACCGTTGCATGTACCAGCAACTCTCTCACCAAAATGCAGCTGCTAGTCTTAATCAATCACTGAGCAGCATTTTCTTTTTAAACGGGATGAGTTGTGACTTGTTTTCTCTTGGGCTGCTATTTGCATTTAGATGCATCTTCCTCTGTGAGAAGCCTTCCCTAAATCCTAATGCTACATTGTATTTCCATGAGTGACTGGCTTCACAGCGCTACTCCCAGCTGCCACTCATCCTTTAGGGACTCGTAATTATTTACGGGGATGTGCAGCTCACCTTAAGTGAAAGGATAAACAATGAATGTCCCACCTCCCGGCGGCAGGCTGGCCTTTCTGGGATGCCATTAGGACTTGTCTCAGGGAGGGCTGTGCAAAATGGCTGCTCAGACTGAACTTTAACTAATTACTCAATCAACGATTTGGCAGGTCAGTCAATGGGAAACAACGTACAGTCGGCTGAAATTGATCACACTTCATTTCCCATCAATTGTCAAGCCAAATTGTGGATAAAGTCATAAGTAAAGGATCATTGCCCATCATTCTTGGGACCTGCTTTCCTATCTTCCCCATTGACTTAGACCCCGGGCTGATCAATAAAAAGCCAGTATTTTGTTCTTGCGGAGAGAACCAGGATAAAATGTTTACCACCTTCAGAGATGCAAGGGGAGGCAAGAGTATTTTCTATTTCATAATTGATGTGGCTGCAGCCATATAATCCCCTAACCTTGTCAAGAAGCTCAGATATGGAAGTTGGTTTTTAAATCCCATGATCCATTATGCATCACTTACTTCCACATCTATTACCATTCCATCAGCCAAATGACAGGATTCCCCATCAGGGCCTCTGAATGTGTAGGGCCCTTCAACTTTATGCCTGTGGATAGGCATGGAAACTTCACACATGGGTGATTTACAGGCAATTAGTGGGAGGCAATGGCAGATTTAGTGTAGCTTTTCTAGAAGTTATGAATAAAGGATGCAGAGAGGCTGATCCCCCCGCCCCCAAAAAAGAAGGCTTGGATAGATCTAAGAGATGAATTTTATGACTTTAACCACTGCCCTCTTAGAGGATGTTGTAAAATGGAATGTGTTCTTGGTAAGTTGACCGACAGCCTCTAAAATCCACTGCTGAGCCAGGCTCGTTGAAACCTACTGGGTGGGCCAGTGGGCCCTGAAGAAAACAGAAATCCCATAGACTCAAATGTATATACGCGCTTCCTCACCCTCGTTGTGCCCCCAAACCAACTCACCCCTACCTTGTAGCGTGGGACGGGATATATCTGTAGGCAGACAAGGCCTTCAAGATCTGACCATTAGACACCGGGAAATCACCAGAATGGAATTTTCTGAGAAACATGGCCATGTACAAAAAATATCACATTTTCCTCGCAATTAATTATGAGAAAATTCAAGGGTGGAGTTTTTAAATCTTTACATTTTACAGCATAGGAAATTAAAGTTGAGAAATTTGAGTGACCGCCCTCATGTTGCATAGCTATTTCATGACAAAGCTGAATTTTGATTCCAGATCTTTAGTGCAAGATATTTGTTTTCCCTAAGCCGTATTTCCCCAATCGGTTGATTTCTATTTACAGGTTTTCTCGTACATGTACCCATTCTTTATTATCTTGTTTGTGCAACAAAAATTTATTGAGAAATCACTGTGAGCTGTGTGCTTACTATTTGTATCATGGAGGAGGTCGAAATCTAGAGAGAAAGCAAGCAAGCGATATGATACAATGTGGATATTTAAAATGGTTGGGGGATGAGAGCTTTGGGAGTGTGAAGAGGAGTTCCAGCTTCCATCTTCGGGGTCACCTAGCAAAGTATTTCCTAAAGAAATAGCCTAAGGCCTCAAGGACAAGCAGGAGCAGCTTAGTTGAAAGGACTTTTCAGGCAGAGGGAATAGTTTCTGCAAAGGCCCAGAGGCAAGACAGAGTTTAACAGGCAGGTGGTTGGAATTTAGAACTCAAGGTGGAAAGAGGAAGTCATGAGCTGGAAAGCCTCCTTGATTCCTGGAGAAGCTTGTAAACCTGTCTCCATAGAGCCAGGCTTCCCCTTCTCCTCCTTCCCCTCCTTCCCCTCCTCCCCTCCAGGAGGAAGGACTTTTGGTCACCATCAGGAACCTCTTAGAGGGGCTACAGCAGAAGTCATGTTTCTGCTGCTAAGTGCACAATTGTGATTGCTCATGCAAGCATCCCTTCCCCAAACCGCCCAAAAGACTGTGAGCCCAGTGATTTGATGAAGGCCACCTGATGCTAGTCAGGGAAGGCGCCTAGATGTGAAGCCAGGCCTCCTGGCCCAGCTGCTTTCACAGTGGCATTTAATCCTGCCTTTGACTTCTTTGTATGTCAGTCTTTGCACTCAACAACAGACAAACAAACCTAAAACACTAAAAACCTCACTGGGATGCACACTTTTTTAAAAAGATTTTTATTCGTTATTTTTAGATAGAAAGGTAGGGAGGGAGGAAGAAAGGGCGAGAAACTTCAATGTATAGTTGCCTTTCACCTACCTCCAGCTGGGGACCTGGCTGGAGACCTGGCTTGCAACCTGGTGATGTGCCCTGGCGGGGAATCTAACCAGCGACCTTTGGGTTTGCAAGCTGGCGCCTTATCCATTGTGCCACCAGCCAGGGCTTAAGTGATACACGCTTTTTTAAACTATATTATTTTCTTTTCCAAACATCTCATATTGGAGAAAATATTACTATTGTCAAGTCTTTAAACGATCCTGCATCCACAAAAGAGGTTTGGGATCCTGCACCAAAATTGAGACCCTCAACAAATTCTTAAATGTTACCTTTTTAACTGAATGAAAGTAATATACTCACAATTATTTTTGAAAACAGTGTGGTACGGCCTCCATATTAAGACCTCTTCGTTCTGGCTGACATAAGCAATTCAGCAGGGAGAATTAGCAATGACGTGATAGCACATTATGTGCTGCAAGGAGACTGGGTCTTCCTCTAATACGCCAGACTTGCCAAGCAAGAGGGGAGCAAGCCCAGCCCGAGCCGTGTAACCAGGAAAGGGCATCAAGAGTGTGGGGACTAGCACCTCTCCACTGCTCCCCAGACAGCAAATGCTGGGACACTTAACAGTGAAAGCCTTTGTTTCTTTCCTTCTTTCTTTTCAAAAGATTTTATATATTTATGTTTAGAAAGTGGGGGTGGGGGGGTGGAGAGAAAGAAAGGCAGAGAAACATCAATGTGTGAGAAGTGCATGGACTGGTTGCTTCTCTGGTGTCCCCAACTGGGGACCTGGCTTGCAACCCAGGCATGTGCCCTGACTGGGAATTGAACCAGTGACCCTTTAGCTTCACAGGCCAGCTCTCTATGCACTGAGCCACACCAGCCAGGGTGAGAGCCTTTCTTTAAGTACTTGGCACCAATTTTCTATTTCCTTCAGCATCAGAATATCAATGAAGTATAGCAGGGGACGTTTCCACAAGATATTCAAATGACAGAGAATGTTAGTTTCTGTTCTCTGGAGAACAGAACTGGTCCCTATCCAGTTGGTGTGATGTTGGGGGGCGCACATACAAATGCCTCCAGGGGCCAGGCAGGAACTCTGAAGGCGCAAGGTTGGCTTAGTGAATGCCAGGGGCACATGGCCACTGCCTTCCACACACATCAGCTCCACAGGGCTAAGGTCACAAGGAAATGAGGACCCAATGACCCAGATCCTCTAAGTCTCCAAGGAAAAGTAAAATTCTGAGTTTTGTGGGTTTCTTTCGTATTTTTAACTTAGAAAGTTTCTGGACTTGAAATGTTGCAATCCCTTGTTTGTATCCTAGGAGGAAAAGGAATTGTTTATTGTATATTATTGAATTTTTTTTTTAAATCAATGTATGTCTGCCTTTCACCTGCCTCCAACTACAGATGTGGCAGGAGACCTGGCTTGAAACCTGGGTACGTGCCCTGGCTGGGAATCGAACCAGCGACCTTTGGGTTCGCAGGCCGGCACCCTACCCACTGTGCCACCAGCCAGGGCTATTATTGAGTGTTTTTACCTGGGAACTTTCAGTAGTATGGAAAGAGGTGAGTATGGATAAGAAAAGCAGGAAAATGAGGAAATCACACAACAGATGAATGCAGAATTTCCCCAGGGAGCCAGAGACAGGGGCTATGGGGGACTCAGGGGGCCTCTACCGAGCCCCTTGGCCCTATTGACTGAACACATTGATTCCTCCCGGAAGAAGTGAAACCACATCAAATCCCTTGAGCTTCTGGGAAGGAAAAAAAAAAAAAATGTAATCGCTACTTAAGCTGTTCCAGGGTAAAGCAATGACATCCTCTGAATGATAGAACAGGGAGAGGATACACCTGGATCTTCCTAAAGTGATTTCTTAGAGGCAGAAGTATTAAAATGCCCCCCACACCCTGGTGGCATGGAACAGATGAAAAATACACAGTTATGTGTGACAGGAGAAGGCGTGCCTCTCCCTGCCAGCTGAGTGAAGCCATAAGGAGCAGCATTCTACGTTGTCACACCGAAGTGCCTCAGAGCACAGGTGACATTGGCCAGGAGAAAGCACTGCAGTGCAGTGAGGATCGGCTCAGCCAGGTTTGCTTTGGCTGCTACATTCATCGACCTGTGGCACATGGTGCACACACCCCCTTGAATTCTCACTCAGGCAGCTGCCTCTCAGTAGCTAAAGGAGAACAGGGAACCAGAGGCAGTTCATGCAGGCTCTTCTGGCCAAAGGTTGTTCACATAGTCCAAAGTACCTTCTCTCTTCTCAGCTCTGTGTCACTTCTAAAGCCTAGCCTGGAGGGACTCCCGCACAGACTTTTAGTCCTTTTGTTCACAATGAGCTGAGTAGCAGAAAGGTTGCTCAAAGTTCTTGACCAGTTGCAAATGTAGTGAGAGGCTGGCTCCTTTTGCTAGAAAACCCACTTTGGATGTGCCTAGAGCCTTGGCACACATTTTTTAAGAATGTACTTGTCACATAGAAAAATTTCCATTTTGCACATAATTGTGGGAATGTAGGAGTGCCTCATGATTCATTTTCCTCCTCCAGGTTTCTGTCTTAGACGGTACACTGGCCTGAAAATGAAAAGGCCTGGGAATCAGAGCACAGACATCAGGCTATGGTGTGAACACAGCAGTTTAGGAAAAAGGCCTGGACTATATTCTACAAGGAAACCCCTCAGACTGCATTTATACCATCAAAACAGTGCAAAGAATGGAGCCAAGTATCTGCATTATTTTGCTGATAAAGAAAACTTTAATTGCACTAATAACATTGAAAACAAGGCTTTAGCAATAACTTTGAACTATAAATTGGGGATGCTTCTTCCAAATGTGGCATATCCTTACAATCCATGTAAAAATGACAAGTGTGCCAGGGAGGGGATTCTTGTGTTTAGTGAGTGGGTATTTTTATGTGCTTGAAACATGGTTTTAAGGCTGTGATGTTGCACTCCTGAGGCAGTCCCTAAGAATTTTCAACTTCTTTCTCACAGTTCTGTAGTTTGGGAGAGAGGGGACAGTGGATTTATACCGTGCCTCTTACTGAATGTGTCAATACCAAACTACCCCATACCTGGTGTAAAACCGCAAGATTCATATATTATTATTTATCATCATGATCAACTCTAAGTTCTGAGGATTGATTAAATCCAGTTGAGCCGATCTCCATTGAGGTCCATCATACAATTCATACCATTTCAGTCAGTTTGTGGCTGGAATTATTAAGGGCTCTGTCACATCTCTTGGGGCCGATGCTGGCTGTTGGCTGGGACCTCAATAGGCGCTGTTAGACAGAACACCTACAAATGGGCGCTTCATGTTACCTGGACTTCCTCACAACATGGCCACTGAGTTTCAGGGTTGAGGACCCCAATACAGAGAACCAGGGAGAAGCTATATCCCCACTTCTGATATAGACTCTGCAGTCACCCAGAGACCCTTTCCAGTGCATTCCATTCATTAGAGGTGAGGCAGTATGGTCAGCTCATAGGGCAATTAGACTGTACCTCATGATATGAGGAGTGTCAAAGAATTCTAAGATTAAACAAACTTGAGTGCTCTCTTCGGCAGCACATATACTAAAACTGGAATGATACAGAGATTATCATGGCCCCTGTGCAAGGATGACATGGAAATTCATCAAGCATTCCATATTTTTAAAAGATTTTTGTAACATTAAAAAAAAAAAAAAAACAAAAAACACAAAAAACTTGAAATCAGTCTTTTAAAAAAGAGGTCCGACCAGCCTCCTTTTAAAACAGAGGTTATACCTTTTCTCCACCCTCTGTTTACCCACTCCTGTCCAAAGGAAAAACAACTGGAATAAATTTACCAGAATCCAGCTAACCAAATTGGCTGGGGCTGAATAAGCGCCCCCCCCCCCCACCAAGTTATCTATGAAACTAAGCTGACAGTTCCTCTTCTAGAAGCCTCTGGAATTAGCAACTGATTCTCCAGTAGGACAGGCAAGAACCCTGAGTAGTAATGACTTCATTACATTTTGGTGCTGCCCTGCCCAGAGGCAAACTGATATGTCAGTCTCCTCACATTCTCCTTAAGCTGAGCAGTAGGCAATAACCATTGTTTGAGAACACGCATTGTTCACATGAGCCTTTGTCTTGGATAACAGCTCCTGTTCATCAATATAATACATTGCACTCTGATTTTCTACTTCTGTCTTTCTTTTGGGATATTCCTCTCTCCACCCTGATTGCTTTTTCTTCTTAGACCATTACTCTAGATGATAGTACTAGGTTATCATTGGCTTCCATCTCCTTCTCCAATAAGCCTGTGATTAATACTAATCTTCCTCATGGGACACATTTTATAAGATGCATAGTGCAAACCACTCTCTAAATCTGAGCTTTATAAGGGCTGACAATTCACAAGGTTGCCCCTCACACTCATCTCAGGAAGCTTAAGGGGAAATTTGAGAACCATGTAATCAGACTCTCTAATAAGAACAGAAATGTCTTTCATATATAGATGCTGTCATGCCACTCAGCATGTCTGTGCTATGAGCCTATTTGTCCTTTAAAAAATGTTTCCAACCAATCAAATACTAGGTCTGAATTTTCAGATCAGTGCTATTTGGGATGCAGCCAGTTCCTAGAAAACTAGCATATATCATTTCTCTCTTCTAAGGAGAGTGATAATTTAATTACTCTGATGAAAGCTCTCACTTCTATCCCATTCTATAAAAACATCAATTTAAGGTGGTTGCAAACACCTCACTGAAGCAGAAGCCTTGCTTCCTAATATAAATGCACCTTTCCTAAGGAACCTGAGCTCCAAAAAGAGTTACAGCAAGGCTTCTGCTTCAGAAAACAGCTAACCAAATTGGCTGGGGCTGAAAAAAGGTGCCTTTTGACATATGCTTGGGTTGACACTTTGTTTTTCCAGGCCCAAGAAAGTGTTTTCTGCAAAGTTTTGATTCCTCATATAAAGTTTGTACCCCTAACGTACATAAGCTAAAGAAACCAACGCAAATACAGTGTTTTCCTGTAACTGTGTTAGACCCAGTATGTTCTTCAAATGAATGACTACATCTAGAAAGCAAGGCACTTACCAGACTCAACTTTTAAGAAACATGAGCTCGACGTACGATCTGTTAACTAGTTTACATGAAACTCAAAGAAGGAAGCTTCTGTCTCCTCTACCTCAGCATGGTCGTACAGGTCACCAGCAATAAGAATAGTTATGGCCCTGACTGGTGTGGCTCAGTGGATTGCTCGCTGGCCTGCAAACCAAAAGGTCGCTGGTTCAATTCCTGGTTGGGGCACATGCCTGGGTTGCAGGCCAAGTCTCCTCTTGGGGCATGTGAGACCCAACCGATTGATGTTTCTCTCCTTTCCTCCTTTCCTTCCCTTCTCTCTAAAAAATAAATAAATAAAATATTTTAAAAAATTGTTATGAAAATTGGGGTTAATTGATACTTCAACTTAAAAATTCAGACTCAGACAGATACATGTATTGAAGAAAATGAATATACAAAAGCTTAGTTCTTCAGGTTGAATTTCCCTCCCAATTTTGTTCTCACACCTGAATGTGAGACACTCCCTTGGATTGACCCTTTTAGAAAGAATAATATCTCAGAAGCCTTCTGTTTTTCTTCCTGTAACTTATGTTCTTTTCTGAATAAATAAATATTTCTGGGGAAATTGGGGTTGAATTGCATTCTCCCAGACCATGTCATAATCATCATTACTTCAGAGTATCATTTTACTTGCAGATAGGGCGTTTAAAAAGGCAATCGCTTTAGAATCAGGTCTTTGGGGTGTGCCCTAATCCAATATGACTTCTTATAAGAAGCAAAGATAGCGACACAGACAACACAGGACAAGAAGCAACCACGTGAAGATCCTCAGAAGGCAGATGTCTGCATCCAAAGGAAGGGGCCTCAGGAGAAACCAACCCTGCTGACACCTCATCCTTGAACTCCCAGCCTCCAGAATTGAGAGAAAATCAGTTCCTATTATTAAGCCACCCATTTGGTGGTATTTTCTTATGGCAACCTTGGTGAATGAATACATTAGATAGCGTTCCTGCATACAACAGGAACTCATTTTGGGGGTAACCAACAAAAAGTACCTTACATATTTCTAGGTACAACTCTGAACAAGGTGACAGTATCCTTGTCTCCCTTTTAGAGTGTCAGAGATAAACAAAACCGGAAGCTAGTTAAAGTGATAAGGATGCATTTGTATCAGTAATGTACAGATTCTATAGGGAAACAATAAGGAAAAGAGTTTAACATGAACTAAACTCAAGTCCAATTTGTACAGAGGTGACTGGGAGTTTCAAAGAGAATAAGAGGGCACAGGAAGGGGAGAATCAGGGAACCGAATCATTACAAAGATATAGAAGTGCAGGGTGGTCCATAGAAAATCTATCTGGGCTTGTTAACTAGCATTTATGGAAGCTAGGCCCCTGTCTCCCCACGGAGGCTGGAAGACAGGCGCCGTATCTTCAGGTGTTTATTGGAACAAACAGGAAAGCCTTGAGTTTTCTCAGGCAGGCACTTTAAGGGGAGCTAGGGTCATCTTAGGGTCACAGCCCCCAGCTGTGTTAGTGCTTATTTAAGTCTCCAGGAGAAGGGTCCCAGGCCTAGTAGAGAAGGCTCAGAGGAGCCCAGGTACACTTTGGTCAGGGAATCTTTGTCAAGGGCCCTCAAAGTCAGGTAGAGCTTTTGTACTGATAAATGCCATTTGAGCCCATCTGGCACTGAGAGGCATGGAAAGGAACCAGAGGTTTGTGTTGACATAGCAGCATTCAGTTGTGGGATCCAGGGCCACTCTGAATTGCGGGGTGACGTAGGTCTAAGAGGAAGTGCCAAAAACCATAGCTGAAATCTGGGGCAGGCTCAGAAATCGCAGCGGGGAAGGAGGCAGGAGCCTGCAAGGAGAGAATGTAAGGTTGGCATTTCTTTTCTGTGCCTGCTGCACTTGATTATGCTGTGTTTACACAACGCAGGCAGAGAAGCAGGAGGCTGGCCGGGGGCAGTGGTGGAACCCAGTCACTGCAGAAGCAACTAGAAGAACCTGGGCTACGAAGCGGGTAGAACAGTTTACAAAAGGGGAAGCAGTTTGGGTGCCATAGGCAGGTGTCCTGTGCTAACGCTGAAGGTAGCCCAAGGCAGGGGCGGACAAGGCTCTGGGTTCATGTGGGCTTTGATGGCTTTGGGGCTTCTCAGAAGCCAGGACCACATCATGGTTCCGACACGGCACACCAGACAGAATCAGCTCCCCACCAGAAATACTCTCATAGCACCTTGTGCTTTGCTTTTCTAGCTCAAGGTGCTTTTCTAGCTGAAGCACTGTGTGACCTTGAGCATTTTTATTACAGTGTGTAATTACATATTTGTGCAATTATTTGATTAACATGTCTTACCAACTAAACTGTATGTTTCCTAAAGACAGGAACAGTGACTATGTTACTTTCCATTGAATTCCCAGTACCTAACATGGTCCCTAGCAAGAAATACTTGTTGAATGGATGAATAAATTGATTTATGTTGGTGCTCCCAAACTGGTAGAGCCTTGCTTCCTTACAAACATTGTGGGATGCACGGAAGGTCAAGGACGGAAAGTCACGTCCTCCCAGGGGTCAGCTGACAAGACTAGGCCCTCAAGTGGCATCAGAGTTTCCAATGGTAGGTGCATCAGTGTGTATTGGGAGAGCATTTCACCCCTGAAAGGCCAGTGAATATCTCAGTGGCTTAGCTGGATCCTTGAATTTCAGAAACGAGAGAACTCTCTGCAGAAAAAGAAGGGGCAGTGGACCTACCTGGGGAAACCAGGCCAGGATATGATCTTTGTACAAGAAGTCTACAGTCCTTGCAAACACAAAGATGTACCATACAGACAGCTGTTCAGCGGCCTCCAGGCTTGATGTAGTACAGCAAATAGAGCCCAGTGCAGGCAGTCAGAGAAGCTTCCTGTCCCCTGACTCCATCTGCTGTGACCCGCTTTCCTCTGTCACCCAAATACTGGTCTGGTCATATTCTAGGCCCTCATCTCTTCCCCTTCTAACTTCTTCTGTATCTACCTCTGGTCCCCCTTTCTCACTGAGTTCCATTCATCTTAGGCATAAACATCATAGGCATTAAAAGGTCCTGAAAAAAATCCCATCAATTCTGAACCCCACCCCCTTTTCTTCCCTCCTTCCCTCTTTCTCTCTTATATATACACACCTTGTCTCACTCCAAGGATGCTAAAATGCAGGCTATTTCAAATGACACAATCATTCCTTGAGCTCAAGGAATTAAAAGACATCACAATTAAACCTGGATACAACTTGCTTGGGGAAAAATCAACTTTCTCCCGATACCTGAAATAGTCTTGGGAGAAAAATAGGTCACGGACTAGATGGATTTTTTTTTTATCAGAACTTGTGGTTAAGAGAGTTCTGGAACATGGGGTACTTCTGTAGCCACAGTGAGATCTTTGCACAGCCAGGAGGCAGGCAGCCCTGATGCCCTGAGCATGTGGTAGGGTGAGAAACAGGCGGGTCATGTGGAGTGACGCAAGGAAGGGAAGAGTGTCAGAAGACAGCCAGTTCACAGCTCTACCCACTGTGTCGAAGTCACCGAACCTACTTCAAGCCTCCCTCCCTCTGCAGGCAGCCTGACTGCAGAGCCCCCACCCGCCCAGACCACATGGCTCATGGGCCTAACACCCCCCTCCCTGTAAATATAGGTAGATAAGCTCATTTTTCTGTCACAGAGCGTATTTCCATAGGGATGTCGGCACTTGTCCAAACCATTGACAGGAAGGAATATGTATTATTACCCAACAGATTTTCTGTGAAGGTGCAGCATTGCATCATGGGAAGGGAGCGAGCCTGGGTTTTAAGTCCCTTGTTGGTGCTGAAGCACTGTGTGACCTTGAGCATGTTCCATCACCTCCTGGGGCTGCTCTTTCTTTCATGTAAATGTCATGCCACCTTTGGCTTATTTGCTGCCAATTTTGTGGGGAAAAGCATCCTGGGAAATGTGATTAAAAAGAGACTCCTGGCCTCTTAGCTATGAGAGGGACCCTTGTGTTTCAGACCCCGTGGGCACTTTGGATCAGCCTCAGCTCCTCTGGTGTTAATTTCCTCCTGCTTCTTGCCAACCCTGCTGTCTCCGTATAAGGGCACAGCATGGCCGATTGCATTTAAAACTGCTTTCTAAAAGGCATGCAGCCTGGCTGGGCTAACTTTGCATGGAGCTGGGACCGAGTCACCTCAGAAGCCTAATTCCAGCCTTGGTGTGTGCTTGCAGAGGTGTCACTGAGAGGAGTTCAGAGGGCTCACTGAGTGACTCTTATGTGCCAAGGAGCAGCATAATGGCCAACAGAGAGGGGAGAGCAGGTGTCAACCTCTGCACATGTTTTATTTACATATCAGTTTACTGTCCATCTCCTCAGTGTGTTTGTAACCTCCATGACGGCAACAATTCTGTCTTGTTAGCTCCTCTTCTATCCTTAGCATGCGAAACAGTACCTGGAACTTAGTGAATTACTAAGAAATAGAATTTTGAACGGATGAATGAATGAACGAGATAGTGCAGAACATATTCTGGCCATCTGGCCCTAACAGACCACCTCTAACTTGATCAAAAACGAAACTAGCAGAGGTCCTAGGAGGCACAGTGGTTTGTGTCATCAGCTGCCCAAGAGCTCTGCTGCAGTGTGAATGTTCTCCCGGGTGACAGCAGGAATTGGGGGAGAGCAGAGCTGATGAAGAGCGCCTTCGCTTCCACCCCAAAGACGGAAAGTTTTGCGAGCTAATGATGTAGAGGAGAGCAGGAGTACGTGGACTGCATAGTGCTGACGGGTCCTTTCACAATTCTATAGCGTAATTAATTCCCCAAAGTATTCCCTGACTGTTAATTACTTACCATAAAAACGAGTGTTGTCTTTCCACTGAAGATGAATTGAAATGTGTCAGGGTTTCGTTATACATTGTTGTGGGTTTATGACTCAGTCTCAGGGGACCTACACTTGGAGGCAAGGGGAAAGGTCTCCTTTAGTTTCTCATTGTCCTCTTCCAATGGCTGGAAGTGATCATTTACTGAGCATGCACTGAGTGTTAGATACTGAGCTACAATGCTCCAGGGATAAGACATCTTCCCCCAGGCATTTGCAGTCTAACCAGGGCCTTGACAGATACACCCAAATACTCCACGGCTGTGAATAGGTGCAGTAATTCAGGTGAAAAATGAGAGAGAGCTGAACTGGACAGTTTAGAGTAGAAACGGAGAGAAGTAGACACACTTGAGGGAAATTGGGGATGAGGGACAACAAGGCAATTCCTCTTTGGCTGAGGTAGAGAAGAGAAGGGAGAGCGTTAGTCTGACTCCTAGGTTCTGGACTTGGGCAGCTGGGTGGGGCTGGAAACTTTGCCCATGAGAGGAAGGGTGGCAGGCTGGGGAGACTGATGATGAACTCAGTTCCAGACGTGATGATGGTCAAGGTGCTATATGCCAACAAGAAAAGCCCATTAGGAAGTGGAATAATTTAAGATGAAATACCACTTAGAGAGCAGGAGAGTTTCACTGTTTTATATTGTTAAATGCCAGTAATGTTCCAGATAGACATGACCTCCTGCATCTGAGGACTGCTTTATAGTCCTGGCATCCCTCCTAAGAAAATCTTACTTTTGAAACAAATACCACATCAGGCATGAGGGCAGCTGAAAATGAGTGGGACCAGACCAGTGGGGAATACAGGCTGTCAGGCTCTGTGTTCACCATGCCTTCCTTTGGTGACCCCTACCCCAGTCTCCTGCACTGTCAGCTTTGAAGGGTACTTAGTCCTTCTAGCCTCAAATTACTTAACCCTCCCATTGCCTCTCAAGACAAATCCTGGGTATCTCAGACATCCTAGGCATGTCCAGAAATAAGCACAAAGGATGAAAGTGTCCACTTCTGCTCAACCTAGCCAGAGCCATTCACTAAGTCTCATGATTTCAAAGGTTAAACAGAACTTTCTAGTAAAATAGGTTCCCTACTTACATAATGGACAATTTTATTGGAAGCCTGAGAAATAATCAGAGCCTTGTCCTTTTGTGATTAGAAATCAAGCTGGAGAAAAACACTGTAGTCCTCTGAGAAAGTCATGAGTAAAAGGAATAATGAAATCCAATTCCTACAGCTTCAGTAATTCATATATTAATTTATTCAACCAACAAATACATCTTCTGTATTTAAGCCACTTTGTGGGACAGTGTGGGACACACGTATCAGTAAAAACTAAGATATGAAAGGTAGACTTTCCTCTGCAGGTAATAGGTCATTGCAAAAGATCTTTGAACAGAACTGATAAAATCAGAATAGTACCTTAGAAAAAAACACAATTCCTGCACTCTGGCCACTTAGTATAATTAGTGAACAAAAAGAGGAGAAGTTTCCTGGATGCCTGGTATAATCATTTCAGTTATACTGCCTGCTTCATAAACAGATCCAAAAATGTGTAATTATTCTTGCTCATATAGTCAAAAAGAAAAAGAAAAAAAAACCCTGAGAGTTCCTAATATCTCACACCCAAGCAATGATCCAGGGACTTGATCTCCTTCTATTCTTTGGCTCTGACATCTTTGACATATGGCTTCCAAGTTCACTGTATCATGCACATCAAGCCTCTAAGGAGAAAATGGAGAATGACATCTGCTTCATTGGAAGGCACCTGGGTCCCCATGGAGGCCTGGGACTGAGGAACATAGTCCCTGACTGAGCAGCCTGTACTATGGAGGGGAAGCTGAACTGTGGTGGAAAGTCTATTAACACCTGAGTGAGGAAAGCAAAGCTTATTTACCTTTCAGCAATAACTTTTCAATATAGTCTAGCAGCTCATTTTGAAGCTTGGTTGAGAAATGAATTTTATGAGCAAATGAGGCTTAAAATAACATAAAAGCATAGTCCCTTTTAGTGCCAACTCGTATTTGTCTAAATTATCTTTGAAGGTTTCAAATTTATTTTATACTTCCTTACCTAAGTGAACAAAGCTTAACTTAATTTAAGGGTTTCTTGATGGCTTAAGATCCCCATTATTAATGTCACTTATTATAATGCAGCGTGTTGTGTACCGATGGCTTTTGAGTGGTGGGGAAATGTTTGTTCTTGCACTGAATGCCTCCAGAATTCTAGGCTGCTCTGCAAAATTTCCTCCTTATCTTTTCTGGGCCCCTAAGAATTTTTATAGTTACTGTGTCATCTCAATGCCTCTAATTTTTGTGTCTAATGTTTTCTGTGTTATCGTGCCAATTTTTTTCTACTGGTCCCTCCCCTCTTAGGCTTTCTTTTTTATTCTTTGCTTCTCTAATTGTCTTTTATTTGCAATTCTTCCTCTTCAATTCTGTTTTTGCCTGTTATGACAAAAGAGCATGCACACATTTGGGAGTGGGATTAATTTAGGTGCCAACACAGGCTGTATTTTAGAAACTTTATGACCTTGAACAATTTAACCTCCAACCTCTGTTTCCTCCCATAAGAACTCACATTGTAATACAGACCTTACTGGTTTACTTTAGAGTTAACTAAGATAATAATAATATAAAACATAGCTTCTATGAAAACTGGTAGCCATTATTGTTGTCATTTTGGCACATGTGAAACCTGGTTTTTAAGGGCACCCTCAGTAGAAATGAAAACAACCCACAGAACTCCAGAAGTGAAAACCCAGCAATGGATGGAGGAAGAGTCCAAATATGGGAGGCATTTCCCCGTAGTGGGTGAGTGAAGCCATGGGTCAGGAATCTTGAGTCTCCAAGGACTATGAATTTACTAACATGGTTGAGTGTGATCTAAAGAAAAGTCTAATATAGATGAATGAAGCCAAAAGAGGAGTACCGAGAGGAGAAGAAGATTGGGTAAAAATCACCCCAGTTTCAAAGACAAAAAAACAAAAAACTTTCTAAACCCTGAAGCCTCTCAATCCTTTGTGCTTTCATTCACTTCCAGGCTTCTTGAAGGAGCTGGAACACCTGTCTCTTCTTGCTAGGAATCAGCTCCCTTGCATTTTAGAACTTCCTCCAAGTTAGGGTAGAGCCAGGGGAGTGAAGGCAGTTGTATATTGGGCAACCCACCCAAGAGGTTCCGTTACACAGGCAGTAGGCACTTAATAACTATGTGTGAAGAAAATGAAATGGAAACAAAGAAGAAGAAAGGTGATTTTTCACTAACACAGATTAAGTCATTCTGTGGCCCGGAGGAGGGGTCGTGTTTAGCAAATTAAATCAGGTATCGAAGTACCTTCCCAGTCTGTACATCACGAGCAATGTCCATCAATGGTCAGCAAATGAGTAGACGATGTCTGCATCGATAATTCTGTTCAAATTTCATGCTTTATTTATGTAGTTAATGGCTGTCTCACTGGTAGCTCATCACTATCGCGTTTACTGAGCTTGGCAAAGTAAAAAATTATGATTTTGTTTACTCATGTGTTTCCAGCAGGGGTACTGAGTTGTTAGCCAGGCTGCTGATGACCAGCCTTTTATTCTCAGAGCTCCTAAAGTGGGCAGCTCAATAAACAAACCATCAGCTTGAACCAAAGTGTCAACACGGACACAATCTGGTTATTTGCTCCTTGGCAGCCGTCAGTGTCCAGAACCTCAGATGACAACCCATTTGGGAAACTTTTTTATGCTTAGATTCCAAAGTGAATAGAAACAAGGTTTCAGAGTAGTCAGTTTAGTTTGTATTTCTCAATCTTCTATGATAAAAATAGAGCAAACTAAATGCTCTATTTTGAATGAGACTGTCTCTTGGTCCACATATGGGCATATCCAATGGAAACGGAAGCCCCTGGGAGAAACCCTCACCTGCACGAACTAATTGAGTTACTTCTGCAGCAAATATTTGGCAAACAGCTACAGAGTAGATCTTTGGGCTATTTTGGTGACCTGTGTTTGGTGACCCTCATAGAGACATGAACACAGTTCTTAAGAACCTTGTCATTTTGTGGAGAAGAGAGACAATGAATCAATAATTACAGAGGTGAGGAGAACTACACAAGGAAAAACAGGATGTTGAGCTAATCTTGGCATTTAGGGAAGAAGGTTCTCAGATGACATAATCCCATGAGCCAGCAATGAATGAGTTAGAAAAGTTATAGATGAAAAGAGGAGAAAAGGAAGGGAAACTTTGAATGTTATTATCTCACAGAATACCTCGGTTAAGTGTTGTTCTGGTTTACAACTGAGGAAACTGGGGTTCCAGGAAAAGCATGGGAAAGGTTCTGAGGCAAACCCTTATGAATAGAGCTCCCTGGAGCCACAGGGAGCCACTGAGGCAGATAAAAGCAGCGTGACTGGAGGGTAGAGAGGCACCACAGGGTGGCTGTGCGGAAAAACTTGGCAAGGTATCAGGGCCTGGTAAGCCACTGGAAAAACCTCACTCTCAGAGCAACAGGAGGCCATTTAGGGATAATAAGCAAAAGCATTTCCTAATTAGATGTACATTTTAGAGAGACCGTTCTACCTGGCGTGGAGAATAGATAAAGTAGATGTGACAGGACAGGCTATGAGGTGTGACAGTGATGGGGTGAAAATGTCAGGCTGAACCAGGGGTGGGCCAGGGGAAAAATGTACAGATGGATAAATAGGATCAAATTCAACAGAAATAAAAGAGGTTGAGTTAGCAGGCTCAATGCATGATTGGACATAAGGGGACAGGGGAAACACTTGATTCAGGAGGATTCTTATAGTATCTGTAATAATTAAGCTATGACAATCATAATACTTACTCCTTACTAAGTATCTACCATGGCCATTTTACAGATGAGAAAACTGAGGCTGAGAATAGGAAGGTAGCAACCAATAAATAACTGAACTGAGATTTCAATCCAAGTCTGACAACCAAAACAGTGCTTTTTCCACTTTAACAGTACAAATTTAACGTTCTGTTCTATTATATTTGTTCCCATTTGTTCGACTGAAACCTTAGCTTCCTCTCTGCCCTCTCCCATTGATTACAGCTCTACATGGAACTTACAAATTCTCATAATTTTGTTGCCTTTGACCATCCATTTTCTGTTATCTTCCCAGATTTGGGCCATGCTGTATTTATTTTAGGGCCTTTTCAAATGCAGCAGAAGCCAAAGAAGCCAGTTTTGTGGAATGAGGCCTGTCTGGCAGCATTAAATATCACCTTACTCTAATGAAAATGCATCTTTTTGTTTGTTTTAATGAGCACAGAGGGCCTTTATATCCAACCTCCTCCTAGAGGAGGTAATTGTACATGAATGACCTTTGATGGAAATCACCTCAGGGGATTGTTTGAAAGGCTGTGAGGTGAGGCAGAGTGCAACACCAGCCATGGTACTAGCATCTCAGAGAAAAAATAGACTCCGGAAACAGGTCTGTCCCACTGACAGCTCATCCATGCCTGTTTTGGACAGAGAAAAATTACCTACTGCTTGCCAAGAAAGTAGTAAGTAGTAAGAGATTTCTTTATCTCCTGAGCATCCGCTCTATGCCATGTGTATATCATGATCCCTGCCCCCATGGCACTCATGTTCTAGTGGTGGGGACAGACAAGAAATAATAAATCACCCCAGCCAGTGGCTCAGTTGGTTGGAGTATCTTCTCATACACCAAAGGGTCGCAGGTTTGATCCCCAATAAGGTGCAAGTGGAAAAAGAAACTGATCAGTGTTTCTCTTTCACCTCTTTCCCTCCCTCCTCTCTCTGTCTCGCTCTTTCTCTTACCCCACTTCCTTTCTTTTTAAACTCAATAAACATGTCTCCGCAGAGGGTTTAAAATTTAAATAAAAATGTTAATCATTGGTTATTATGATATAAAGAAAATAAGCAGGATCATGACAGGTGATTAATTTGTCCCTCTACTTCCTAATCTGATGAAGTAAGGAAAATGGTAGAGCCTGTCTCTCTCAAAGCTGTCTTCAGGACTAAGTTAAATGATGTCAGTGTTATGCTTAGAACAGTGCCTGGCACATGTGTTGAACATCTTGTCAGTGCTATTAATGATTAATAGCTTTGTTATATAATAAGTGAGGAAGGCCCATTTCCATTAGGGCAGTCAGGGAGAGCCTCCTGGAGGAGAAGGCATTTCATCTAAGACCTGAGAGATGAGAAGGGGCCAAGCAGGGGAAGAACTAAGGAAGTAAAGACCAGAGACAAAAGAAGGAGGGCCCGGGTCTCTCCCAGGGGCAGGAAGGAGATTGGTGGTCGCTGGGGCTGGAGAATGGAAGGGAGCTGAAGCAGGCAAGGCTCCCATCTGGTAAAGAATTTAGGTTTTGTTCTTCGGCAGGGTAAGGGAATGGCATTCTCTGTGCTTGAAATTCTCACTCCAGACACAGCACAGAGAATGAGCCATTAGGATGAAATCTGAGAGACCAGAAAGCAGCACTAGTGGGTGGGAATGCTGTTGGGAGTGTGGGTGCCAGTATTCATCTCCTAGAGCTGCCAGAACAAAAAACCCACAGACTGGGTATCTTAAAAACAACAAAAGTTTATTCTCTTACAATTCTGGAGGCTAGAAATCTGAAATTGATGTTTTGGCAAGGACATGCTCCCTCTGAAAGCTCTAAGGAAGAATTAATTGTACCTACGCCTTCCAGTGTCTGATGGTTGCTTCAGTCCTCAGTGTTCTCTGGCCAGCAGGTGCAGCACTCTTGTCTCTGCCTCCATCACCCACAGTGTTGTCCCTGAGTGTCACTGTGCCTCTGAGTTTCTCCTTACAAGGACAACGGTGATCCAGTATGACCTCAGCTTGACTTAGAGCTTAATTACATCAGCAAAAACCTTTTTTCCAAATAATATCACATTCATAGGTGCTAGAGTTTGGGACTTCAACACACCTTTTAAAGGGAGAACACAATTTAACTCACAATAAATAGGAGGGTGCTAATTAGCCACACCTCTGAGGGGTTTTACTGGCTAGAGAGAAGCCACAGTTGCCCAACTGCCCAGGCAAGAGCAGGCCCCAACCATTCACAGGGGCATTCAACATCTTCCCCATCATAGGGTGTTTGGATGTTATATGGCTATTCCATATAAGCAAGCAGGGTGTGCAGAGGCGGCAGTGCTGCTGAGTGTGATAAGACAAATAAGGGAGGTTCCTTGTTATTTATCTGTCTCCACTATACCACTTCCATTTGTAGGTTCCATCTTAAGGGCACTGTTAATTGATGGTTCTTCTTTAGTGAGTCCCCAGTGACTTTGAACAGCCTATGTATATAAATGGATTTTCTTAGTGATTTAGCAGTGAAGAAAGCATGTGACCTTGAGCAAATCACATGACCTCCTAAGTTTCAGTTTCTGCTTGTGGAAAATGAGAATACTGGCCTGGTTCAGGGTTTCTCAACTGGGAGGATATATCAGGATCACCTGAAGGACTTGGTAAAACACAGGTTTCTAGGACCCACCTTGGAACATTGGATTTAGAAGGTCTAGCATGGGGCCTGAGGATTTGGATTTCTAGCTAACTCCTAGACTTTCTCTTTGCTGCTGGTCCGGGAACTATACTCAGAATTATTGGCAGAGGTCGTTTCTAAAATTTCTGCTGATAATTTTATAATTCTGTGAAACTCTTTCTAATTTAATGAACTAGGTAAAATGAACTTTCTAACTTGTTATCAAAATCAAAATCTGTTCATTTTTCCCAGCTTTACTGAGCTATAATTGACAAATAAAATTGTATACATTTAGAGTGTATAATGTGGTGATTTGATATACACACATATTGTGAAGTGATTACCATAACTAAGTTAATTAACACATTTGTCACTTCACGTTATTACTGTGCATCTATGTTGTGAGAATGCTGAAGATCTAGTCTCTTTTCACATTTTCATGCTGTACATTAGATCTCCAGAACTTATTATCTTATAAATGAATATTTGTACCCTTTGACCAACATTTGCCCATTTCCCTCACCTCCAGCCTGGCAATTACCATTATACTCTCTTACTATAAGTCAACTTTTTTAAAGATTTTTTTTAGATTTTGTAAGTGAGATCATACAGTATTTGTCTTTCTCTATCTGGCTTATTTCACTTGGCATAATGTCCTTCAGGTTGTCTTAAATTGCAGAATGTCCTTATTTTTTACAGCTGGGTGCTATTTAATTGCATATATGTGGCAATTTTCTTTATCCGTTCATCCATGAATGAACACTTAGATTGTTTTCATATCTTGGTTATTGTGGGAAATGCAGCAATGAACATGGGAGTGCAAATACCTCTCCAAAATACTGATTTTGTTTCCTTCTGATATATATTCATAAGTCAGATTGCTGGATTATATAGTAAGTCTGATTTACAAAATCTAATTTAAATATAAAAACATGACCCAGGCATCATTCACTTTATTTTACCTTGGATTTACCTCCCTTGACTTAAGGGTGCTGATGAAATGGCTCCTCTTTCTCTCTGTTTTCCCTAGACCATCAACCCACCTTCTACTAGTGTGTTCTGCACATATAAGACACCAGCAAAAATCAACTGAATATTGATCCAAAGTTCAAAAGAATCACCTACCCTTGCTGTGATTTATTTAGGGCAGACATGGCATGATAATATGGAATTAGAAACCTGAAAACTAGTGGCATGAACAAGCCCATGAAAAGATTCTCAACTTCATTAGTCATTAGGAAACTGCAAATCAAAATCACAATGAGATACTTCCTTTCACCCATTAGAATGGTTATAATCAGATAGGGTCAATAATAAGTGTTGACAAGGACATAAAGAAATTGGAACCCTTCTATATTGCAGGTGGGAGTATAAAATAGTGTGCCCACTTTGAAAAGCAGTTTGGGAATTCCTCAAAATGTTAAACATAAAGTCATATGACCCCTATAATTCCCAACTTAAATGAAAGTACATGTCCATATAAAGCTTTGTATAAGAATGTTCATAATACCATTATTCATAGGAACCAAAAAAATGGAAATAACCTAAATATCCATTAACTGGTGAGTGGATAAACAAAATGAGGTATATCCATTCAATGGGATATTATAGCAACAGAAAGGAACCAAGTGCTGATACATGCTACAACACAGATGAACCTCAATATTACTATGGTAAATAAACAAGGCAGACTCAAAAAACCATATGATTCCATTTATTCAAAATGTCCATAAAAGGCCAATGTAGAGACAAAAAGTGTATTGGTGGCTGTCAAGGGTTAAGCATGGTAATGGAGAGTGACTATATATTTGGGCATGAGGTTTATTTTCAGGATGATGAAAATGTTCTAAAATTAGATTGTGGTAATGGCTACACAGCTCCATAAATGTACTAAAAGTGATTGAATTTACATTTAAAATGGAGGATTTTATGGAATGTAAATTATATATCAATAAAGCTATTAGAAAACAATTGGAAAACAGAATGCAATTAAAAAAATAAAAAGAAAACTTATGGGATTTCCTGGGCCTCTCTTTGAAGGTCACCTAGTGCTGAAGATGGTACATATGCAGGAGATCCCTTTAGGAATATTAACCTAGCTACCCAGACAGAAAAGATCAGATACTGGTAACCAGTAGAATGGTGATACTTAAATACAATATGCATACCTCTTTATGTGCCAAGCACTGTGGTAAGTTCTACATGCCTTTCCATTCACTCATTTATTCAAAAACATTTGTAGAACTCCTTCTATGTACTAGACACTGTTCTTGGTGTTGAAGATACAGCATGAATATAACAAAGGCCCTTCTTTCATGAAGCTTCTATTCTAGTAAAGATTATAAATATGTAAACCCACAAGTCGTCATTGAGATTATTTAGGTCATGATACATGAGTTTAAAAAATAAATCTGGATAGTGGATAGAGTGACAGGAGAAAAGGAGGGCAGTGTGAGTTAAAAGGTCAGAGACTGATGGTAACGTAACACCTGAAGGACGTGAAAGACCAGTTATGCAAAGATCAGGAGTGACCTGGGTGGGGAAATAGCTAATATAAGTTACATTGGACAGCAGATAATGGAGAAATGGAGAGTTCTGCACATACATGATGCTAGAGAGATTGACAGGATAGAAACTGCAGATCTTGAAGACCATGGTAAAGAGTTTGATTTAGAGTCTTGTTTCTCATTCCCAGTGGAAAGGAATCTACTGGAGGATTTAAGCAAGTGAGTGACACAATCTGATTGATACATTAAAGGACACCCCAGAAGCTTCATGGAGAGAGAAGGAAGAGAGTAAGAAAAGTAAAGTTGAGAGCTTGCAGCAAGAACTAAAGAGAGGTTCTAGTGGCTTAGATAAAGGTGGTGGCAGCCAGGATGGTGAGCAGTGTAAGCCTTGGGATATGTGTAAGACTTGGGATATATGTTAGAAGAAAGAGCCAACAGAGCTGGATGAGTTGCAGAGGTAGAGAAAGGGAGGTACCAAGAACGATCCTTGAATTTTGTCTTGAGCAACTGTGTGGAATGTGCGCCATTAGCTGAAATAGCAAACCTTTCCTTTGAGGTTGGCTTTACAAAATTCAGATTACAGATGAAAAAACTGGGGCTCAGAAAAGCTAAGCTTTTTGGCCCAATTATCCACCTAAGGGATAGAAGAAGCAGGTTCAAAGCCAGTGATCCCAAAGGTTGTATTGTAAGCACTGCTAAGTACTGCCTCCTGCCCCTGGAGCACTTTGATCCCTTAGCCAGGCAGTGGAAGGAAATCATAGAAGGTGGCATTGGCTGGCGAGAGGAGGAGTTCTTGGCAGTGAAGGCCTGTGGGTGGGTTTGTCACTGAATAAGAGGGAAATGAGCAGTTTAGAAGGCTAACTTCTTTGTTTCAGTGAATCACATTAAATACTCTAGAGTTGCTTATAGCCAATGTCAGGCTAAACTGAGATTGACAGCTAATAAAAGTCCAGTAATTACAGGAAAACAATAGATTGGAAAGTACAGATATTCTTGAAACACCTGAAGCCATTTAATGTATCTTCTGCTTGCTCCAGACCAGTAGGCAGCTCCCAAAGCAAGACTGGTCTCATTACTGAACTAATGGACATTGTGCTCTGAGGTACCTTTCCTGCTGCCAAATAAATCAGAATTTTGAAAAGTGAAGCCTAAGATTGCCATGCTAGAAATGTTTGTAAGTACATCACTGGGTGTTTTAGGTGTCGAGTTTAATTTGACTTGGCCTTCTCTGTTCCCTTAAGAATAGCTTCAGAGGCATCTGCTGGGTTGCCAGGAGAATTCCTTCTGCTCTTGCTCTCTGGGCTGTGACAGAATATCATATCTTGATTCCCCGAGCATGCTTTGTCAAGCGGGGATTGCTCCTGTCACCACAGCCCAAAGGAGTGAGTTGTGATGAAAGTCGTCATACTCCCTGAAGTTTTCTGGGGGGAAGGGTTGACATTGGGTGGATGGAATGGTGGAAGAAGAGAATCATTCACACTTTTTAAAACATTCTAAAGCCCCCACTAAGTTACATATCCTGTCCTAGGTACAAATGCTTGCACATCATCATAAAGCAAAAATGTTAAGCTTTGTGTTTACACGTGTGTGCACATGTGTGCATGTGTTCCCTCTAAAGAGCCAGTCTGCCTGCCCCCCACAAGCTCCTGTACCCCCCACGCTTGGGGCCTGGACTGCAGCTCAGAGCATCAATAGCCTAGAGAGTGGGTAACTCCTCTGTGTGCTGTAGATTTTCCTGGGCATTTTTCACTTCACAACAGCTCTAATGACCTTGGCATCAGGCTCTTACTGGGGATTAATAACTGACTGGGCTTAATGGCCCTTACTGTGTCCTGGGCCATTTTCCCAGCCAGCCATTCATTCCAGCAGTTCCTGGGGCTCTGGTCATTATGGCTCCCTGAGCCCAGTGGCTGCCTGGAAGCAAACTGCAGGAGCTGCCTTCTTTGTGGGCAGAGGCTTCTCTCCGTGGCATTGATACAAAGGGCTGGGGTCTATGGGCAAGTTATTGGTTAGGGCACCACATTATGTCTTCTTTTTATGTCTCAAGAGGTAGGTTTTCTCAGAGCAGGCACAAGGTTGGGTTTCACTTACTCGTTTATCGATCCATCCATCTATTCAATATTAGTTGAGTATTTTTGTGGGTCAGGAAGCAAGAGAGATTACCAAGACTGGAGTGACCTTGATGTAGGTGCCCATGTCTCCTACCAAAGGATGGAACACCTCACCAAATGGAGCTTTAAGTAAAATGTCCCCAATCATCAGGGAGGCTGAACACGGTGGGAAGAAGTCAGAGAGAAGACCTTGCTGGGCAGTGAATTCACTGAAAGCCAACTCCCCTCTTTGGGGTTTTCTCTCTCAGGCTGCCTAGGGAAGCCCTAAGTTCACCTTCCTGCACTCCACTGAGTGATTCACACCCACATCTGAATGCTCAAAGGAAGAACATCTCAATACTGCAAGGATCTTAACCCACCAGGGCCAGAGTATTTCCACCCAAATCATTAAGACAGTAAGGATTATAATGGTACTGAGATGAGGAGGATCGTGGCTCTCTTAGGAGATTATCACATTCCAAGAAATGGGCACATAGTTTGTATAATTTGTAATCATTCTGCCTCCCAAGATATCATTAGTCCCAACACACACACACACACACACACACACACAAACAAAACAGACCTCATTTCCTCCTTTGTAAGTGACTCAGCCTTTGGCACATGTTCTTGTCAGCTGCGGGAAGTGCAACACTACATTTAGAACAGTTATTGTCATTTCATTGGCACCACTTACCAAAAGACACTGAATGCATAATTCAGGCTACAATGTTTTCCCATTGTTTGGTGCGTCTGCATAACTCAAAGAGTGGTTCGGTGCCATGATAATCAATACCTCAGAGCTGAGGCAGATGGGCAGGGACTGGGTGGACCCCATGTGTCTGAGTGGTGCCCACTTCTCACAGAGGGTCAGTATGGCACAGCCAGGAGCCTTCCCTGGAAGCGCTCTCCGCTGAACTCATGTGTGCATGAGATAAAGAAAGCAAGGGAAGGCACTGGAATCTCTGTAAGGTGACATGGGTTTCACTTGTCAACCAGCTTGTGTTCTGAGAATTTCAGCAGAATAATTAACTATGGGAGAAAGGTGTTGGGACCTTTCTTCAGATTGTTTTTTCTCTGTAAAATTCAGAACAATGTCTTAAAATTATACATCAAACTGGAAAATGCAGGATGATAATTCTAGGTGAGCCTGACAAGAAAAAGCAGGTTCTAAGGGTCTTAGGGTCCAGTGGAATGAAGTCTTACAAACTGACCTTATTAAGCAAATGTACTAAGTTACATAATATTCCAGGTTCAATGTAACTCTTATGAGAATACCAATGGCTTATCTCACAGAACTAGAACAAATATTTTAAAAGTTTACATAGAATCATAAAAGACCCAGAATGGCCTCAGCTATCTTGAGAAAGAACAAAGTTGGAGATAATCATACCACCCAATATCAAGCTATACTACGAGGCCATAGTAAGCAAAAGCAGCATGGTACTGGCATAAAAATAGACATATAGCTCAGTGGAACATAATAGAGAGCCTAGAAATAAACCAATGTCTTTACGGTTGATTAATATTTGATAAAGGAGGCAAAAACATACAATGGGGTAAAGGCAGTCTATTCTATAAATGATGTTGAGAAAAATTGGATAGAAACATGCAAACAAGTGAAACTAGACTACCAACTTACACCATACACAAGAATAAACTAAAAAGGTGAAACAAAGGGAAAAATAAACAAATAGGATTAGAAGGAACTAAAACAGCTTTTGCACAACAAAAGAAACCATTAACAAAATGAAAAGAAAATTCAATGAATAGAGAACATATTTGCCAGTGATACATCTGATAAGTGGTTAATATTCAAAATATTTAAAGAACTTACATATCTCAATAGTTAAGAAAACAAACAATCCAATTTAAAGTGGTCAAGGGATCTAAATAAACACTTTTCCAAAGAGAACAGATGGATGGCCCATTGACATATGAAAAGATGCTCAACATCACTAATCATCAGAGAGATACAAATTAAAACAACGAGATATTACCTTACACCTGTCAGAATGGCCATCATAAATAAATCAACAATTAACAAGTGCTGGTGATGATATGGAGAAAGGGGAAACCTCATGTGCTATTGGTGGAAATGCAGATTGGTGCAGCCACCATGGAAAATAATATGGAGTTATCTCAAAAGGTTAAAAATGGAACTGTCTTTTGACCCAATGATTCCACTTCTGGGAATGTATCTGAAGGAACCTCAAACACTAATTCAAAAGGATATATGCACTCCTATGTTCATTTCAGCATTAATTATGGTCACCAAGATTTGGAAGAAGCCCAAGTGCCCATCAGTAGGTGAGCAGATAAAAAAGCTGTGGTACATTTACACAATGGAATATTATGCTGCCTTATACCTTTTGGGAGCATGGATGGACCTGGAGAGCATTACACTAAGTGAAATAAGCCAGTCAGAGAAAGAGAAGTACCATATGATTTCACTTATATGTGGAATCTAATGAACAAAATAAACTAGCAAAAATATAAACAGACTCATAGATACAGAAAACAGACTGAGAGCTGTTAAAAAGGAAAGGGTAAGGGGTCTGGGTGACAAAAAGGTGAACCAATTAAGCAGATAGAGATGATAGATAGATAGATAAATAGACAAATAGAGATCACATAAACAACTGCATTTGATAGAGGGAAAGAGGGGTGGGGAGAGATTGAAGAAGACAAAGGGAGGATAAATGGGAATGGGAAAAACTTTACTTCGGGTGACAGGAGCACAATGTAGTGTGTAGATGATGTTTTTTTTAGTTGTATGCTTGTAACTTATATGAGTTTGTTAACAAATGTTACTCCAATAAACTCAATAAAAATAATTTGCTTTAAAAACAGAAAAACATACATGTCACCCATTGGTTTCCATCATGTAGTCCTTTCCTGGCTTTCCTCCCACCTCTCTAACTCTTCTAGACAGGCTCAAATAGTCCCTCATCTTTAGTCCCATTATCCCTTGTATCTGTCATATTATAATACTTACCACACAGTCCTGCAATTAATTGTTTGCCTGGGGCAACTTCACCTTAGACTTCATGCCCCTTGACAAGAAAGACAGGGTCTCATATCTGTCTTGTTATTTATATCACCAAGTTCAGTGCCTGACATGATACAGGAACTCTATCATTGAATATATTGTTGTTGAACTTTTCTTCTTTATCCTTTGCGCACGGGATAGGCAGGCAAAACAAAAAGGAAAGTTAAGTATTTCCTTCTCCTTTGGCTGATGAAATTGTCCCTTGCCCCTTGCCATTCACCCAGGAAATTCAGAAGGTTTCCCTAATCCAGGTTCCAACAGTTATGGTGGGAATAGGGGTCACTTTCTGGATATCTATAATGTGCCTTTTTTTCCACGGGAAGGTTTGGTCTTAACCACATATCATCATCATTAACTTAAGGCTCTAGTTGGATGTCTACTGTGAAAGGGCTTCCAAGGAATGGAGGTGTTAGAAGACCTTCCTCATTTTGCTGCATCCACCCAGCCTAGTGCCCTAAGAACAATGACAGCACTACTGATTAGGACATATCACTGAGTTTCTGGGAGGGAGGATAGGAGGTAGGCAATGAGTTAAGCAAACATCCCATGGTACTTATTTATTCCACGGCACTGAAATCTGTAATAGTGAACACCATGGACTCTGCAGTCAGATTTCCTGGTTCACAACTCAGCTCTGCCACTTCCTAGCTCTGTGGTCTTCACTTTTCCAACCCTCAATATTCTTATTAGTAAAATAGTATCTTTCCTGTGGGGTTATTTGAAGAATTAATGCAATTATAGAAAAATCTCAGAACAGTACCTGGCATATAGAAAACATTAAAATATATTAGCTAAAGCACCTCTTTCTTTTGAGCTTGAACCTGGTGTGCTCTACAGAGCCCCCTTTGTTGGTGCTTGAGCTCAGCTCCCTCCTGATCCTGTTACACTTTACTGCACACCTTTGCGGACCCACTGTTCATCACTAGAGTATGAACTTTGGAAGATTCTGCTTCTCTATCCCATTTGCATTCCTACTGCCCAGCATAGTTCCTGTCACCTAAGAATAATCAGATGTCAAATGAATGATGAATGTGCAGTGGTAGAAGCTCCATTTTATAAACCCGTGTCAATTACCAAAGCAAAGTGATCAGTGCTGATTTAGTGAGTACCCCCACAAGGCACTTTCCTTGGGCTGATTATCCCTGTAACAGCTATCATTCATTGCCTGGTCACTGCTCCTGGTCCTATGGTAAAATTCAACCCCCTGTAATTGCTATTTTTGCAGGTTAAATAGTGGCCGTTTCAAATGGCTCAATCTGATACTGTATTTTAATTTTATCAAGGTAAAATAATGGGCATAAATTATCTTAAAGATGAAAAAACTGAGACTTGATTAGTCTCTTGATTAGTGGTTTGCCAAGGTCATGGCTAGTAGGTGGTAAAGACAAGGCTGGACCCATCCTGCGAGCCCCTCTTGTCCACTGTGCAGTGAGGTAGTTCTGGTGCTCTGATGATAGATTTATGGCTCGGAAAAATCCCAGGGTAAATATAAGACTGAACATATTGGACCTGATTTTCCAAGACTACAGGGAGCCAGTGTGTCCCGTTCAAAGTTAACAGGAAAGAAGGGCAGAGGTCTAGGGAAAACCTTTAACTCTCCTTTAGAACAGTTTTTCTCTTTAAAATTTTATTTATTATTTTTAGAGAGAAGGGTAGAGAGAAGCAAAGAGAGAGAAAGACATCAATGTGTGGTTGCCTTTCACCTGCCTCCAACTACAGATTTGGATAGAGACCTGGCTTGCAACCTGGTTATGTGTCCTGGCTGGGAATCGAACCAGTGACTTTTGGGTTTGCAAGCCAGTGCCTTATCCACTGTGCCACCAGCCAGGGCTTTAGAACATTCTTTTTTTGTTTTCTTTTTTTTTTTTTAAGATGAAATGTTGCCATTTTTTTAAAAAAAGATTTTGTTTATTATTTTTAGAGAGAGGGGAAGGGAGAGATACAGAGACAGAGAGAGACATCAATGTATGGTTGCCTTTCACCGGCCTTCAGCTACGGATTTGGCTGGAGACCTGGCTTACAACCTCATTATGTGCCCTGGCTGGGAATCGAACCAGCAGTCTTTAGATCTGCAGGCTGGCACCTTATCCACTGTGCCACCAGTCAGGGCTAGAACATTCTTTTTTTTTTTTTTTTTTTTAATTTTATTGTTGTTGTATTACATTCATCCCCTTTTTGCTCCCCTCTGTCCCCCTCCGCACCCACCCATTCCCCCCCAAGTCAATCCCACCTGTTGTCCATGTCCATGGTTCCTTTATACTAGGTTCTTGTTCTTGATTGTCATTTTCTTGTTCACTTTCTGGCCTTGGCCTTGGGTCTTAATTACATTATCTTCAAATAGCAACTAAGAGATGTTTCTCATGACATGAACAGGGGAGTGTTGACCATATCGGCACGCAGGTGTCTGGAAAGCAAATCGTTGATTCAGGGTGTTGAAATGAGCACTGTCATTGCAGCTGCCCCTGGTGGGCACCCCACGGTCAAAGCTTCTACAGGGCACACACTTGTTCACTGGATGAGGTCTGTGGCTCTTAGCTGCAGGCTTTCTTCACATTTTAAAGATAAACCGATTCAATTTCTCTCTCTCTCCCCTTAAAATGGGAGAACTACCTAATTGTCATTTCAAAATTACAGCATATGAGGGATTACACTTTGCATGTCTTTTCCCATGTGATTCTTAGACGATATTTATTTGGGATAAATGTATTTGCACGGCACCCAAGAATATTGATAAGTGCTTATCTTTCAATAAGGTGAATTAAGAGCATTAAAGCTGATGTGACAGCAATTTGTGGTGGAGTCTTCTCTTCGATTTGGGGGGTAACTTTGGATTCAGAAAGACCTGTGTTTGAATGTGTGACTTCACTGCTTGCTAATTCTGCATTCTTGGGGATATTTCTTAACATCTCTGAGTCTAAGTATCCTTGCCTGTCAAGTGGCTGTAACAGCATCCTTACTGGGTTGATGTGATGGTTGGATTATTTAATATCAGCAAAGCCTGACGCCCAGTGTCTGACAGGTCAATGCTAGTTCTCTTTCCCTCTTGTCCAATGTTCCCTGTCACCAGTTTAGAAGAGAATGGTAAGAATGCGAATGTTGATGAAGTAACAGCAGAAGGAATATATTCGGGCAGGAGAGGGATGGGATACAAGCAGTCTTCCTAGGCAGGGAAGGGACCCTCTCGTGCCAATAGAGGGCTGCCGCCGATGTGTTCTCCTTCTGCCTTTCAGCCCCTGAAAATGCACTGCAGGGACTGCGCCCTGGTGACAAGCTCAGGCCATCTGCTGCGCAGCCGGCAAGGCCCCCAGATCGACCGGACCGAGTGCGTCATCCGCATGAATGACGCCCCCACTCGTGGCTATGGGCGCGACGTGGGCAATCGCACCAGCCTGAGGGTCATCGCACATTCCAGCATCCAGAGGATTCTCCGCAACCGCCACGACCTGCTCAACGTGAGCCAGGGCACCGTGTTCATCTTCTGGGGTCCCAGCAGCTACATGCGGCGTGACGGCAAGGGCCAGGTGTACAACAACCTGCAGCTCCTGAGCCAGGTGCTGCCGCGGCTGAAGGCCTTCATGATCACGCGCCACAAGATGCTGCAGTTCGATGAGCTCTTCAAGCGGGAGACCGGCAAAGACAGGTGCAGAGCCGTGAGGGAGGGGGTCCGGCAGGGGCGCGGGGGAGCGGGAGGAAATGTCGTCACCGGCTGATTTCACTGAAAGCCAAGGTTTTGCTAAGGGATTTCCTGGTTGGTCTGGTGCCTTTGGCAGAGCTCATCTGTAGGTTCCTCTTGGAAACTGGGCTGCTCCAGCTGAATTTACCAGACAAAGTGAAATGAAGAAATGAGACGATTATACTGAAAAATCTGGGGCCAAATCCCCGCTTTGGAGGAACAGGCCACACACTGCTGGTTTACACTGGTAACAAGTGCAACCTAACAGCTTTATTGCATTTCACTTGACTTGGATGAACACTAATCAAAAAGAAGTTTACGGATGTCTTTTTCTTTTTCAAAGGCAAACATTTATTCAGTCAACCAATGATTATTGAGTATCTATTACTTCACTGCACCAGGCGCCAGGGATACCATCAAAACCAAGATGTACCTAGAACCTGCCTTCCTGGAATATAAAGCTCATTGGACAGGCAGACGTGCACCAAGCAGGGGCCAGTGTGCAGCGTGCCAAGTGAGGGGAAGAAAATGGTACTGTGATAGGCTAGACAGGTTCCCCTGCCATAGTCTCAGGAAAGACTTTCCAAACTGTTAGTTGATAACTCATTATGGGACATGAAATCAACGTACTGAGTCACTGCCTTGGACCTGTTACCTAATTTTTCAGTGACCTTGTATGTGAAACAGGCATAGGGACTAGGCCGCTTAGGACAGGCCTAGTAATTGAAGTCCCTTGGTTTCTTCACCCAAACGTATACATTCATAATTAATATGCATTTAATGATGTAACTTACCCCCTCCCTTAAAATTATTTCTGAGTCAATTTTATATCTTAAAACTAAAGAGATATGATAAATAAACTAGCCTATGAAGTACTAAATTCATTGTTTCGCTGGCTTAGGCAGCTCATTATTAGAGAACAGAGCTTTAAAGACCAAAAGCTAATGTTTCCAAATTCTTTGCTTGGAAGAGTTTTCTTTTTTAATCCTGGACCCTAGAAAGTGGATCTAGGCAGCAGTGAGTATGACATCGGGTGGAAAGAGGAGGAGGGAAGCTAGCTGGTTGCTGACCTCCTTCCCTGGTCAGCTCACATAGAAAATCCTGGTCATTACCATGAAACTGTGAGCTACACAAAAGCCAGTCATTTATTATCCTTTAAAAAACCACAGGTAAGACAAACTGCCACATATTTGAATGAGTTATTTAATTAAGAGAGCATTTTGTAAGGGAAGAAGAATAAAGGAAGTTTTTATAGTTTCATTTGTGACTGGTTGGAAATCTCTAAATAAGTGGAAACTCATAAGTGGAAAACACTTTTCTCTTTTTAGTTTAAAGGTTGTTTGTTCAATTTAAGTATTCTTGAAACATTGCTGCAGTGTTTGTTATTTAGGGTAATTACGCATTGCTCTGGATCTTATTAACAAATTCTTTTAAGTTGGAAATTTGGACAACAGTCATTCCACCCTTTGTTCACTTGGATATTTAGGAAGCAATCTCACATCAGACATAGCTCACTCACTAAATTTATTAAAATCTTACCAGTGGAAACCTTTTGCTCAATAGGTCTGTCTGCCTGGTGAGCCCAGCTGGAAGGAAGCTGGAAGGAAGAAACTAAATCTTTGTGGATTGGCTAGTGTGCCCCTCATGTGCAGATTCATGCATGAGGCTCCACATAGTTCCCACTCAAGGGAATCACATTTATGGATTTGTAGGGTGCCAAAGTACATCGTGACTTCTCCAATCATTGTGCCTCTTAGCTTTAAGAAACTACTTAAAGAAGTTTATATTGCATTGATTCAATAGCCTCATGTGTCCATATTCTTAACTTGCACCCTACTCTGAGCTAAAAGAATCAAGTCTGGAACAAAACTACATCTGTAGATTAAAACATAAAACATTTAGAATCCTACAGTATTTCCTCTATGTAGGCTTTTCTTGAAACCAAACAAAACTCTACCATGTATTAAAGATACACAAAGTATAGAATATCTCACTTTGTACATCTCATGACCAGGACATTCATTTCAGGCTAATATTGTAAGAAATAAAATAATTCAACAGATGTTGATTTATAGATGGTTCACCCTACTTAAAAGTGGAGAGAAAAAATGACTCAGGGACAACGTGCAATTAAAGAGCATGACAAATGGCAGAGATGGCCAAATGGTGTTCTTTAACATTAGAAAGTAACTGTACTTGAAAATAACTTTATAATTGAATAAGGGTACATTAGGAAAATATGATTCAGAACCAATATTATAGTAATTAGATAAAGGAAGCATAAATGAAATAACTGCAGGAAGAATATTTCCATAGAGATTATAAATGAGATTCTGGTGGAGCAGAAAGGCCTTTAATTGTAATTTAGTATGCACTATAGAATTATCAGCTCAGTGTGTAACTTCATCATATAAAAGAATATCTGATAATTTTCCCTAATAAGCACATGACAGCTCTTCATATTCCTTCATTACAGCTGATTAAGTGTGAAAACAATAGCTATTCCTTTGTTAGAGAAAGAGTTCAAATCTTTTTAAGAAAGCACAAAGCACTTGCATTTCTACAACATGTGATCCCCAAAGGCTATTATTTAGAAAGTCTGGGGAATTTTAAGTGGCACTCTAAAGAAGTCTTCACTTTAGTTATTTTTTTTTTCAGTTCTCCACTTTGCATTCTTCCCATTTTTTACCCACGAATCCTTTTTCAGTAGAGCCACATCCTCCGGTATTTCAGGCGGTGGCCTGTGATCCCTACTATATCACACATGAGAAAGCTGAAGTTATGGGGGAATTTCTGCCACTCAGAAAACGCTCTTGGTGTTCCCAAGAAACTCTTAAAGCATAGGGACACAGGTGTGATTCCCAGATCTGAGCTCCACATCCTCCCAATCAGTCACTCACCCACTTTGAGTCTGGACAACTGGCTATCACGCCAGCACAGCCACACAGGTGAAGACAAGTTCTAATTTGAGGTACTGCACTTCGTTGCCTTCCCCTCCCTACTCAATCATTTCTGCTTCATCTTCCCTCCTTCATTTCCAAAGGTCTTATGAATATATATACCTCTGGTGAGAAGAAAAGGGGATTATGAATACCCTCATAGGCTGGAGGCTCCACAATTTTGTAATTACTTCCCTGACTACTGATGGTGGTGGCTCCTACATAAGAGTGAGCGGCAGTTTCTCTGTGGGTGCTAAAAAGCACTGAAAGGAATGACTGAATTATTTAGTTTATTTGCTCCAACCTAGCAACTAAGAGAGGAAAAGGGGGTCTCAGTGTAGCAACATGCCTGGCTAGATATTTTTATGGTGTTCTCTCATTTAGTCCTCAAAGAGCTGGGGAAGATGAGGCTTCCCATGCCTGTTTTACAGGTAGGAAATTAGGGCCCAAAGACCAGCCATCTAACCTGCCTCAGGTCATTCAGTGGGTTAGGGATAGAAACTGGTCAGATACAAACCCATGATATTCTCATCCTGAGGCACTGTTAAATTATGTTCTGGGCTATTAGTGGGTCAGGATAAAATGGAATGGAAAGCAAAAAATGAGTACAGAGATTAAGCACTAGGAAGTTGAAACTGTGAGCTCAGGAATGACTAAATCAATCATTCCTGTCAGGTATTTGACAAAAGAAAGAACTTCTTAAAATGTCCCCTCTTTTTTTGTTCCTTATGTGAAATGGAAATAATGCAAACTGCTTCACAAAATTCTTGCTTCTCAAGGAGGAGAACCACACAGTGCAAAGAGAAAAGCCTTTCTGCAAAACTACTATTCACCTCACATGTGGTGCCAGGGCTGGGAAAGTCAGACAGTCTGACCTTGGAGATGGGTGATCCAAACTGGCTAATGAGGCATGCCATAAGCACTGAAAAAAAGTAAAAATGTAACCCCAAAGAATTGAATTAATATCCACAGTAGCATAGTAAGGTAGACTGAGTTTCTCACAGGGTCAAATCAGACTTTGATGTTCTGTTTCCATAGTTATCCTTGGGATTCGTAGATGGTTGAAGCTTAAATATTGATGTAGGAGTGGACAAATGAATAAATGCTGGGATGCCCACATTTGGTCCTTGATTTTTGTCAACTTTTGGTCTTCTAATAAAAATTTGCAGAGGGCTCTAAATGTTCAGAGGTAAAATGAAGCAGATGTTCACTTAAACATAAGCATTTCTTTGGTCCTTTTTCCTCTGGTCATTAGCCCCTTCAAATGAATGTATAGCAGGTCCTCAAATAATGTTGTTTAGTTCAACATGCTTTATCATAATGCTAATGAAGGAAAAAGTCGATTCCCAGCCAAGGCCAACTGTGCATGCAGAGTTTGCATGTTCTCCCCATGTTTTTGTGGATTTTGTTCAGGTACTCTGGTTTCCTCCCACATCCCAGAGATGTTCACATGAGGTGAACTGGTGTGTCTGCATTGTCCCAGTCTGAGTGAGTGTGGGTGTGGGTGTGAGTGTGAGTGTGTCTGCAGTGGCATCCTGTGCCTTGAGCTGTTGGGACAGGATCTGGCCACCCATGACCCTGAACTGGAATTTAATAGGATGGAAAATAATCATCCTATTTTTTTGTTAATCTTCCTAAAATGTATGTATAGCTCATACTTACTTCAATGTTTAATATTTAAAGTGCTTTGGGTCTTTATTTAGATGTTTGGTGATGTTTTTGTCACCAGAAATATTCCTTTATTCTTGTTTATATCAATATAAAATAATATGATAAAATTGGTTTTGTTATGGGTTATTTTGCTTAAAGTGGCAGTTTCCAAGAACTTATCGTTGATGTTAAATGAAGACCTACTGTACTACTAAGGAAAGGCATTCAATCAAGATGTTGGTGTTAGTTTAGTTGAAAGCAAGCTTCAACTTGATTGTTTGATAGATCAATCAGTTGATAGTCACATCTGTGTTTAATCATGTTATCCACCCTGATTAGGAAACAAGGAATATTTCTAGTTAGTTAGGTATTCTAGTTAGTAAAGGATTGACACAGGGGGGTTATCACCTTACAGGAAATAGAGTTATGGTGATATGTACTTGAACATTGAAACATTGATCAGCATCTTTGATAAAGATGTCCTTTAAGCATCCTTTAGTGTCACTAATTTACAATGGTGGCTGATCAATACCACTTATCATTGGACCCTGGAATGTGATGGTGTTGGTAGAAATATCTCTCTGGCAAAGTTCCAGCTTTTATCAAATGGAGAAAGAGTGTGTGTGTTTGTAGTCAGCTCTGCTCCAGAAAGAACTTAAGATGGTAGTGGGCATCGTGATTATTAAGTCAGCTGGCAGACTTAATTGTTGTTCCTTCCAGGAAGATCTCCAACACTTGGCTCAGTACTGGCTGGTTCACAATGACGATCGCACTGGAGCTATGTGACAGGATCAATGTTTATGGCATGGTGCCCCCAGACTTCTGCAGGTAGGATTTGTTCTGCAAGTATAACTCATCAGCAGTGTTGTGCAGGTTTATAAATATCTGATTCCAAATTTCAACCACAAAATATATCTGTCTTCTTGAAGCAATTAATTAACACGTCCCAAGTTCTGGTTCTAGAAATAACAAACAGCATTTAATTATGTGATATAAAATATTGAAAGTTTTTGTTTGTACTTCTGGAGAATTAATCCATCTTGTGGGCTTCATTTATCCTCTGAATATTTATCAACCAAAAAAAAATGCAATAATTGGCATAACATTCAAGATGAACGCACATTAAGAAATATTTGTTTTATTTTCATTTGAAAGGAATGTGGTCATTTTTAATGAATTAAAGATGAGAGGTTTTTATGATAATGCCTGTTTTCTAAAATTAAAATATTCTTTGGAGCTTCTTTCCCTTACCAACAAGTAGCCTCAGTTTGTGCTTCTAAGGCCAAAGCACAAGCATAATTGTTATTATTTTAAAATATTTTATTTATTATTTTTAGAGAGAGAGGGGAAGGGAGAGAGAGAGGAAGAGAGACATCCAGGTATGGTTGCCTTTCACCTGCCTCCAGGTATGAACCTGGCTGGAGGCCTGGCTTGCAACCTGGTTATGTGCCCTGGCTGGGAATCGAACCAGCAATCTTTGGGTTTGCAGGCTGGTGCCTTATCCATTGTGCCACCAGCCAGGGTAATTATTTTGATGTATCACTTTAAAGGGAGCATAGATGCATATCTGTTGCTACCTTAAGTTACTTCCTGGCATGTGCCTAGGTGGCATTTGGTGTCCTAACACATGCACTGATTTGAGGGAGCTCCATTGAACACTTATCTGTAATTTAAAGTTGTAATGCCTTTAAAATCAGAAAGTGCCCTAGTTTTCAGGAACATCTGATGTTGGCAGATAGCCTTAGTCCTGATCTCCATAAGGGAAAACCTGGGGCAAGGGTTGCTTGCTTCAAATGTATTGCACCTAACAGTTTCTCTGAGGCCATGAGCTTTTATGCAGAATCTACAATTTGAAGGTTTGACACAAGGATGAGAATAGGGTATCTGAATCATGCTGTTTCTGGTGGGCCACTTTTCCCCACCCTTTCTAACCCAAAATTCCAACAGCAGTGATAGTAGTTTATATATGAGTCAGGTCACAGGAAAGAAGGAAATGTGTGGACAAAGCAGGTCTTAATTGTGTGCTTGGGCTCATTCATCCCCCAGAATGACATTACATAATAAGACTCAGTGTAGAGTCTAGATGTAGGTTCCAAGCCCAGCCTAATCATTTACTAACCTAGCATGACCGTAAGCACCTCACTCAGTCTCTCAGTGTCTCAGTGCTTAGGATAGGGCTTAGTATAAGGCAAAATTTAGCTTAGATTCTCACCCAGTTCCTCATCACCTAATTCACTGGCTCTGTTTTCCTGCTTCCCTCTGAGTTAAAAATTGGTAGGATGGTGTAAGAAAGCAGGCTGCCTCCTCAAATCAACAGGCTAACAAAGAGTGGGAGCAGCAGTTATGGACAGGCAAAGAGCTGTCAAAGTTGATGGTTATATGAAAGATATAATTATGTAGTATTGCCATTAAGATGCTAGACAGGAAGTGCATGAATAAATTGAAATGTTAAGGACTAAGGAAATATTCCATTATTGTGGAAAACAAATGAAAGGCAAGATAAGTTGTCATTTCTCTTACTCAGAGTTAGTTCAAGACTTGTATGTAGATGGAAACAATTTATGGAGTGACACTCACAAGGAAGTCAAGATACTGCCAATGCACCATCTGTTGCCACCAGCTCTGGGTTTCCATCCCTCAGCCACCATCCAAAACGTTCAGTGGTTATTCTCACAAGATACTTTCAACAAGAGCTCTTCAAAAGGATCCCGCTGCCCAGTGTCCTGGCAGAGAAAGTGGAAAAATGTGCTGGGTGTCTCCTGGAGGAAAGGGGCAGGCTGCAGAGAGCATCCTGCTCCGTTGTAGTCCCTGCTTACAAAGGTTGAGGAGGAGCAGAAGCAGCACAGCCCAATGCTCCAGTTTCTTTCATCTGCATTCCAGAACATATTGGTTGAAGCACAAGGCACCCAATTTCTAACTGGGTGAGCTTGAGTCTTGCTTTCCTCATCTGCAAAACAGTGAGAGAAAAATAAGAGCAAGTAGGTCACAGTGAAGATTAAATGAGATGAAATTAGAGCATTTGATATAGTGCCTGACACACAATTAGTGCTCAGGAAAGATTGTTATTATTACTAATATGTTAATAGTATACCAGAGTCCCTGGCTGGTGGCACAGTAAATTAGATACTGGCCTGCAAAATCAAAGGTCGCTGGTTTGATTCCCCACCAGGGGACATAACCAGGTTGCAAGCCAGGTCTGTAGCTGGAGGCAGGTGAAAGGCAACCATACATTGATGTCTCTCTCCTTCTCTCCCTTTCTCCCTTCCCCTCTCTCTGAAAATAATAAATAAAATCTTTTAAAAAATAAATTAAAAATAAAAGTACACCATAGATGTATGAAATTATTATTACCATTATTATCCTAAATACTCGAGCTTTACCCTGAAAGGTATTAAGAACTTGGGGAGGTTCAAAGACCAAGACACAACTGTTGCATAGTAGAAGCTCACAGTAAGCTTCTTACCCACATCAAAAACTAATGAACGAGGCAAAGCCTCTTAGAGTCAAATGACCCTTGCAAACAGTATCGGCAGCCAAAGAATGAAAAAGCAATATGTAAATCCATTCCTCTACTAGTCTGACCATTTCCAGCCCAACTTTTTTTTTCTGCCTACTTCTCCTAGCTGCTCAGCCCAGCTGTTCTCCAGTGACAGAGGAGTGGGCAGGAGGGACACCTAGCACCCAAGTGCTGGGGGCCATGTCATATCTAGGTAAGGGCCCAGGGGTCATTCAGGGTACCTGTGTCGTGAGCTTTAGGACTTCGGGAGATAAGATATCAACAGGGCCAAAAGCTGTAAGGTAAAGTTTGGGGAAAACAAAGCCTTTGGAAGAGTTCAAAGTCAAGTCAAGTTCACTAGAATGTAAACTCCCTCTGGGCAGAGATTTTGTACGTTTGGCTCACTGCTAAAGCCCTTGTGCAAGGACAGCAGATGCTTACGTCCAGGTCTACAGCTGATGCTCTACAAACATGAAGTGAATGAATGGTCCTGTCCTCTTCTTTCTCTTTAGTGCTGTAGTAAGTAAGAGGGTGCTGTGGGTGAAAACACCACTTCTGCCTATCAGAAGCTGCTGTTGAGAAACTTATTTGGCCTTACTGAGTCTTATTTAATGACTATCACAGAAGCCTGAGCTTCCATATCTGTAAGATGGTGATGACAATAGGACTTACCTCAAGGGTTTATATAATACTAGTTCCGTGAGGTAATAGGTGAGGAGTACTTGGCACAGCCCTGGTGTATGGGAAGCATGCATAAACTTAGCAGGGGAAGGAGCTCACTAATCTGCAGGTGTGGATAACCATTAGCACATTTGAAGGAGATGTCCAGGAGCACTAATGCATGATGTGGAACTGGTCACTGGAAAGGGAAAGACACACATGGTCTTCTATGTGAACTGGGTCCGATGTCTCTTCACTTGAGAAATGGCCTCATGTGGCTGCCAGCTGTTTTCAGGATCTCCCAGGCTGCTCACCGTGTACCTACCCTTTCCATTGCCTCCTTCAAGTGCCTAGTTTCTTGTGGGAATGAAGAATTGGCCACATGCAGCCAGGTTTCAGCAAGCAAAAAGAGAGCCAACTGTTCATTTTTGGTAAATTGACCTTTTTGGAACTTAAGGCACAATTAATTTTCTCAAAATAAATCATTTACTAAATTAATCAGAGTTTCATTTATTCAGCAGGCTTGTATTAGGCACTGGGGACATAATCAAAGATGAACAACAGAGGGTCTTTGCCTTCTGTCACCTGTGTGTCACAGATCTGATGCTGATACCTGAGCCCCTCCGTCATCCCTCAGAGCTTTTAGAACAGAGTTCACACTCCCCAGCCTAGCATTCACATCCTCCGGGACTTGGTTTCTGGGTCCACGGTGGCCTCATCTTCTCTGCTTACACAGACTTGTTTTAGCCATACTGAAAACTTACAATGGAGCTCACCCTGCAGATACTGGTCCCTTTGCCCTTAGCTTAGACTATCCATTCCTTCCTTCTTCTTCTTTTTTTTTAAATACTTTTTAAAAAAGATTTTATTTATTATTTTTAGAGAAGGGGGAAGGGAGGAAGGCAGAAAGGGAGAGACATCAATGTATGGTGGCCTTTCATCTGCCTCCAGCTGGGGACCTAGCTTGCAACCTGATTAGGTGCTCTGGCTGGGAATCGAACCAGTGACCTTTGGGTTCCCAGGCTGGTGCCTTATCCACTGTGCCACCAGCCAGGGCTTTATCCCATCCTTCTTAATCTGATGATTACTATTGGCTCTTCCATAAGAATATTAGTGGCAGATATTTTTTTTCTGCACATACTACATGCTGGTCCCACTCTTAGGATAAATACTTGTGCCATTTCACTGAACCTTTATGATAATCCCATGAAGTAAACATTAGTATGATCATAATTTTGTATAGGGAGCTTAAAGGCAAGAAACAGCTGGCCAAGCTTATAAAGAAGATAGTGGCAGAGCTAGAATTTCAATCCAGGTTCAGGACTCAAGAGCCAAAGCTCCTAATGTCACTGTTTCAGAGGCAGCAGGGCCTCCTCCTCTCTGACCTCCTGTCTGAGTCAGACCCCACCTGTGTTCCCGAAGGGCCCTTGGCCTCCTTCACCCATCTCATTGGTTGATTTCCCATCTCCTTCATTTGCCTATAGGCTCCCAAAGAGGAGGTGTGGTGTCCACATGTGTGTCTTCAGCATTTGTCATTGCACCTTGCATGTGCTATGCATTTAAAATGGATTGACTTAAGGAATAAATTTTAAAACCTTCCCATTCTTGGCAATATTTAAGAGGCTGATTTTAAACTTACCTCAAGACCAAAAGTGTCAGGTAAATAAAAAGGGTAATCGCAAATGGCAAATTCAGATTTATAGGGTCCTCAGAAGTCACTGGTGGCCACCAATTTCATTCTCAAGCAGGGGGGCACTGGGTCCTCCAAGATGGAGTGGGGTGCTCAGGCATGAGGCATCAATCTTCATCTGCTTTCATCCCCAGACTCCAGGCTCATCAGTGTTCAGAAAGAGGGGGAAATTAATCCCATGCTGCATCTTAGGCAGCATCAAAATAAATACACAATTGTGTGGACAGTAGATCCTTAAATCATGCTGTAACCATACAGGAAGCCAAATCCATTCTCTCTGGGTGGACAATAAATTGCAGTGAAAAGATCTGTTATCCTTGCTTTCCAAACTAAGTTCTGTTAAGTATTTTTAATATCATTTCCATTGTAAATTATTGGCAATCATAATGGGCTAAGCATTTAAATTCTGTCTAATAATCTTATTTCTGGTCATACTCAACACATTACCAAGTTTACAACTCTTGGTTACCCATTATTTCTTCAGTATTAATTAGAGGAGTAATGACTCAGAGAGATCACTGTCGTGGAACTAAATTAATCTCCCATCCATAATGTGAAGGACATCTCAAAGGTATCATGAATATCAGAAAGTTGATTCTGCTAGAATTATTAGCTAGTGAACATTAATAAATCTGCTGGCATAACAGAGGAAGTTCCTCCGCGGCAGTAGCATGGTGTGCGGAATCTGAGGCTTGCAGACGACAGATGTGGAATGGTCAAGCACCCGGGGGGTTCACATTTTATGAAGTGGTCTTTAAATACGTAATTGTATTTCTTCCTATTATTGTCTCTTCTTTCTTGCCGTAATTCCACCAATGCTTACCAGTCACTGGGTGTTTTCGTGACCTTTCTTCTCTGTCCTGTGGGCACCACTGATACATTATAAGATGTTATGGCACCACCTGAGGAGCCTGGCTTGTCAGGGGTGAGTTCAGGTGACTCATTTTGGCTCTTTGCCCCATGACGGGGAAACAGCTGTTGTCTCTTGGTGCTCAGTGTGTCCCAAATACACAAGCATTACTTCACCAGCTTCCGAGGTGTGCAGCAGTTTGCCTTCCAAAGAGGCTCCAAAGACAAGAAATCAGGCAGCAGAATTAGGCCTCATTAGCCTGAGGCAGATGTTTCGGAAGGCCCATTGTAGGAGCATTTTCTTCTGAATGCTGCACCGAGTTCCCAAAGGCCTCCCATGCAAGCCAATTTCAGAACAAGGAAGACACTTGACAGCTATTGATTTCACTCCCTTCCTCAAACATTTCCCGACTCTATGCCAAGTATCTCACCAAGAATAGAAGCGTGTTTAGACGGTGTTTAATGAGAAGCAAAGGCACCATTCTTTCCTCACAGATAACACAGCCCCAAACCCAGAGGGCAGCGTTAACCTAGATTATACCAGGAAGTGGAGTTACCCCCACCTCTTGCTTGTTCATGCTATCTGGTTTCTCTCCAATTGTACAGCTTTCAAAATGGGACACGACAAACTCCTGCTGCCATTAACATGAGTAGGTAGGATTGGGAACGAGCATGAGGCCTCTGCATCACACCCTGAGCAGCTGCACCAAGCACAGGCACCTCTCTAGATAAGTGCTTGGGAAAATGCAGCAAGAACAAAGTTGTCCCCAGCCATGTGCTTCCACCCCCAATGGGAACCTGGGGTGCCATGAGGACAGGAACCCACCTGGTAGGACAGGAACTTTCCCAAGACACAAAGCCTTGCTCTTAAGAGGGCAGCGTTGGTCCAAAGTTGGGCTCTGAAGTGTCTTCATTTCTCTATGTATGAGTTTTGCATCTGTAAAATAGTACAGTACCTTTCTCACTGGGGCCTTGTGAGGATGAGGTAAATTCATCTATGGAGAGTGCTGAGCGCTGGGTCTTAGGTTGAAAGAGTCAAGGCAAGCATCTTAGATGGTCCATGAGTGAGACTATGTGCTTAAAGCCAGGCACGGTCTCTACCTAGGTGCCACAGGTTTGCCTATCCAATGGAGCAGCGACACCCACCTGGGGCTGATGGAGAAGTAAAGATGATAATGTGAGTTAAGAATAAGGCTTAGGCCCTGGCTGATAGCACAATGGATAAGGCGCCGGCCTGCAAACCCAAAGGTTGCAGGTTCGATTCCCCAGCCAGGGCACATAACCAGGTCTCCAGTCAGGTCTGTGGCTGGAGGCAGGTGAAAAGCAACCATACATTGATGTCTATCTCCCTCTCTGCCTCTCTCCCTTCCCCTCTCTCTAAAAATAATGAAATAAAATCTTAAAAAAAAAATGAATAAGCTTAGAAGATCTTTAACTAACTCAGCCATGTCAAATCTGGCTGCGTATTAGAATCCACTAAGGAACTTTTTAACATTTTTGTATTGTTTTACATTTTTTGTTTTAATATAGTTTTAGACTTACTGAAAAGGTTGCAAAATAAGATACAGAATTGTGGTATACTTTTCACCCAGCTTCCCCTAATGTTAATATTTTGCATAATTATGGTCCAATTATCAAATCTAAATGGAATATGCTGAACCAAACTGCAGACTTTATTCAGATTTCATCAGTTTTCTTACTGATGCATGTGTCTCCGTCAGGATCCAAACCAGGATGCTTTTACATTTACCTGCTGAGTGTCCTTCCAATCTGTTATATTTCTGCAGGCTTTCCTTATCTTTTAGGACTTCATGCTTTTGAAGAATTCTGGTCATTATTATAGGAAGCCCCACACTTTGTATTTCTGATTAGATTGGGATGCATTACTGGGAAGGATGTCACAGAGGCAATAAGCCCTTCACAGCACCTCATATCAAGAGTTATACAATATTGGGCCCTGACTGGTGGCTCAGTGAATAAAGCACTGGCCTGCAAACCCAAAGGTTGCTGGTTCGATCCCAGCCAGGGCACATAACCAGATTGCAAGCCAGGTCTCCAGCCAGGTTCGTAGCTGGAGGCAGGTGAAAGGCAACCGTATGTTGATGTCTCTCTCCTACTCTACCTGTCTGCTTTTCCCTCTCTCTAAATATAATAAAATTTTAAAAAGAAAAATTATTTTTAAAATATTTTTTAAAAAGCTACATGATATCAAAATGTCTTATTACCAGCCATGTTAACCTTTATCACTTGGTTGAGATGGTGTGTCTGCTGGGTTTACTCATTGTAAAGTTCCTATTTTTCTCTTTGTCATTAATAAGCGTCTTGGGGAAAGCTACTGTATGCAAATACCTATTTCTCCCATCTATATCCCCACTAATGTTGTATTCATTGGTGCATCTTGCCTGTAACAATTACTAGGCTCTTCTAATGGTGATTTCTGTTCCCTCGTGCTTTCTAGATTTATTAATTGGAATTCTTCTCTTAAGAAAATGCTGTGTTGCCCTGCCCTCGCTGGTAGCCCAGTGGGTAAGGCACCGACCTGCGAACCCAAAGGTCGCAGGTTCGATTCCCCAGCCAGGGCACGTAACCAGGTTGCAAACCAGGTCTCCAGTCAGGTCTGTGGCTGGAGGCAGGTGAAATGCAACCACACATGGATGTCTCTCTCCCTTCCCCTCTTTCTAAAAATAATAAAATTTTTAAAATCTTTAAAAACAAAAAAAGAAAATGCTATGTCATTTTCCTCATTTATTTAATTATTCAGTTGTTTACTGGGGTCATCATAGAATCATGGATATTTATTTTATTTTATAGGTTTTCTAATCCAATACTGCCATTATTTATTTTGATAGTAAAACCTATGGCACTTTTTAAAATACCCATGCCTGGGACCTTCTCCAAATCAATTAAACCCCATTCTGTGGAGGTGGAGATGGAACACAGACAGCAGTATTTCTTGAAAGCTCCCCTTGTGCACTAAATGTTAGTTCTCTTACTCTCCCCATCTGCTTCCTTCATGAAGAAAAACAAAAAATCCTCCTTCGCATTATTCTGCAAGATTTGTTCCCGCACTGGCCCCTGGAGTGCTGGTGACAGGCTGTGGCCACCAGGGTAACTGGCCCTGTGACTGTCACACCACCCCTGCCCTCACCCCTGTCTCCTTCAGCTCCCCTAGCCCAAAGCACAGATGTGGTGCCAGCATCCTCCCTTGACAACAGTAGCTTCCTGTAGAAATTCTGCTGATATTTATTGTTCTCACTGGAGTCAGGGGAAGGAAGGAAAAAACACCGCAGCCTTTAGAAAGTCAGATTTGAGGAAAGAACTCAGGAATTATGACCTTAAACTTTAAAGAGCTTTCTGAATGGAACGGTGGATTATACCTCACGGTGGGCTCACAACAGGGGGGCTTTCCTGCCACCTTAGGCTCTGCCTCCTCAGCCCCATAAAGCACATCTCTGCCATTTGGATGGAGTTTTAAAGGATGCAGACAACCCACTTCTTTGGACACCTGTGAAATCAATAATTAAATTTACCAAATACGTAAATGTAATTCTCTCTTGAGGTGATCAGCATAGAGCCAGATGAGGTTTCATTCGAAGAGATGCTCATCCTGAGTAAGGAAACTGATCCTCTAGCAGCCATCGGCTGGTTTCCAGTTTCCCTCTATTCTTAGGTGCCAAATCAATCACATGATTATTTTTAGAAACTGAATTGTTTCCTTAGAATGATGCCAAGAATATATATCAAAACTTAGATGAATCAGATTTAAAACCTGGCCTGTGTCAGAATAAAAGCTTCATCGGAGTATACCGTGGCAGCAGGAATTTGGTTATGGTTCCCCAAATTATACCACATGAATTTGGGGAGACTTAGAAGATTCTATTTCTTTTTATTTGTTTATTTTTCTTCATAGTGGTAGTTCCGATGTAATCTTTTCCTGACATGTTATTTTCTGTTTTGAAAATACCTTCTGTTAAAAATGTAAGGGGACCCCAATATTTAGGGTAAGCAAATAAGTAATATCTATAATAACTAGACAGAACTGGTGATGATGTTTCACTGCAGAACACAGGCATAATAGAGATGCAAAGTATTAATTCAGCACAGCATCCAGCCCAGGACGAGGAAAGCTTAAATGCTGCATGACAAAAATAAACCTTCCTAGAAGAATTTTAACCTCAGAAGAGAGGCAGCTCCAAGGTTTATTGTTGTCAGAGCCACAAACTTGACACCCCTCTTGATAAAAGACTTCGATCACTGACCCCTGTAAATTTGCTACTCTAAAAGCCATTTGTTTATTGATCTCCCTTGAAGAAAACAAAAAGGTGTTTAGCAGGATGCACATCTTTGGGAAACCAAGTTTCCCAAACTGTGCTTACAGTAGAGCCCTAGTGACCAGAGGGAAAGCCCCAGGACATTAGGCACTGGAAGGTGATGTGGTGGGACACCTGGCCCTTGTAAGAGAAAAACTAAGAAAAGACTAAAAAGAGCATTACCCTCTGCCACAAGACTGTTTAAGGGAGTATAGCCCAAGGTAGGAAGATTCATCCACCAGGTTGTCATAATCTTACCATCTAGACTTCAAGACAGAAGAGGTGGAATGGCTGGCCCAGAATGAGAAACCATCAGAAACCAAGGCTCTTTGGGGTTTAGATGTGTTAGATAGCTCAGTAAACCTACAACAGTAGCATACACTGTCTTCAAGAAATGAGCCAGTTTTTGTATCTTGGTTGATGCCAACCAAGACAGGGATATAGAGACATGAAAATGTTGGGACTGTTAGGCTGCACAATAGGAGCTGAGGATTTGGAATTCTGGTCACAGAGACTCTAGATCTGAGTTTGTTGTCTGTCTAGATGACTGGCAGAAAATGGTGGCATCATGTCTGCTGTCTCCTTTCTCTCCCATGGAATCAACTAAGGTCATCAATGTTCCATACCTGGAGAAGAAATTGTCTTTAGAGGCTTGTTGTATAGCTGCTAACACCATATAAATTTCCTCCAACCAGAGAAAAACAAAAATTATTTATTGAGCACCTACTAGGAACAAGACAAAGCCCTGCCCTTGTGAGCATAGTGAGCAAGGAGATACCAACAACAGTTTCAGACAGTGGTAGGTATTACAGAGGAAGTAAATCTAAGGGAGAGGGAATGAAAGCAAGACAGTAAGCCTCTCTGGGAATACATTTGAGTAGATCCCTGATGGTGAGAGGAGTGTACTGGTAAGAGAATGTTCTAGCCAGGTGGGTGCCCTCGAGTGCAGAAGCCTCAAGGTGGGGATGAGCTGGAAGGAACTGACCAGAAAGGCCAGTTATGGAGGGAGTGTAGGTGAGAAATCCGGTGGGTTAGGAGAAGGCTCTGGAAAGGAATCAGATCATGTAACGCCTTACAAGGCCATGCCCTTAGGATAATTACAAGTCTCTGGAGGATTTGGGAGTTGGAACGGGGAAAGGGAATGATCTGTTTTTGTTTTATAAATACATCTAAAGATTCTAGTAGTAATTAGGCTGTATGGGAGCAAGAATAGAAATAAGAACTCTAGTTGGGCCTTAATACATACAGTTTCTGAATCTCAAAACATTGTTTTGTTTGATAATGATGCTTAGTGCTTTTATTTCATGGCCTCCAAAGCTCCCCACTTGCATTATTCCTTACACATCAGAAACAACATTTGTTGAAGTTTATTTAACTTGGAAGTATGATTTGCACTTACCAGCTTATGAAACATAACACCTAACCTCAATTGGTCAAAGGAATTTTTTGTTTTGGCTTTAATCAGTTGTCTTATTTTTTCCCCTGCAGGGATCCCAACCACCCTTCCGTCCCTTACCACTATTATGAACCTTTTGGACCAGATGAATGTACCATGTACCTCTCCCATGAGCGAGGACGGAAGGGTAGTCATCACCGCTTCATCACAGAGAAACGAGTCTTTAAGAACTGGGCACGGACCTTCAATATTCACTTTTTTCACCCAGAATGGAAACCTGAACCACTTGCTAGGAACCATCCTGAGAATAAACCTGTGTTCTGAGGGAGAAGCCTGCCAGAAGGAAATCCTAAGCATCCTCCGTTTCAGACACCAGGCTGCTGGACTTCCTGAGTCACCAGACACACTAAAAAAGGAGCAGAACCAGCTGGAAATCGCTTCCCTCCTCAACAGGTTTCACGTACAGAGGGGCCCATGAGATGTGACTGCAGAACAGTGCCATTGGCTTACAGGAGAATTCCTGAATTAATGCATTCTAATGAGTGTTCACCCCTTTCAAAGGAGGACAACCTGCCTCAGCAATGCTGCCACAGCTGAAGATACTTTAGATCTCTTTAAGTATTGCCTTCAAAACTGAAACACGAGCGACTCAGCAGTGTTTATTAGTTGTAGTCCTTTCTAGAATCGCCACGTCAAAAGACATTTTTCTATCAACTTGTGTCCTGATCTGACCTGGAACCCTTGTCCTCTGCCGGACCGTGTGTGTGTGATTTGTAAAAAGCAGCCTGAAAGTGTGGACATGGTTCTGAAGAGCACATCTCCACCGACTTTCGTAAAGCCAATGCTCATATTTCTTTATTGAGAGTTTTGTAGTGTACGCTAGGCCAGTATTTTTATAGACTGTTATGTGGTCATTTATCCTTATCTTTCTTCATCCTCACTCTTGAATCCCGAGTGCTGGTCCGGAGAGGCCTAGCACCGAGGGTGGGTGAGTTACTGTGCCCGCGATGCTCACTGTTAGCACGCAGTTGAAATTTGGCTTGGAAATGTTGCCTTGCTTTTTCTGAACCCTTAGGCTTCAAGAATAACTGTAACATTTTCCAAGGTGCAGAAATGCTCCAAATGAGAAAACTGAAAACCAAATACTGTATCATGAATGCAAAAAGATACTGAGAAGAGAAACTTAAAGACAGTTTTCTTTTTTTAATAATTGATATAGGTCACTTCACTAAAGCCCTAGTTTCTTCTTCTGCAAAATGATGTCACTGTACTAGATGATCTCCTGTGTTTCATTCCAAACCTAAAATTCTATGAGCCTCTTATTTGACCTATTTGAGAACTTTGAACTTGGAATAATGGGGCTCCCACAATAGCGGCTTTCTTTAGGGGGGCCTTTTATATTGCCCTACTACCTATGTCCCTCTTGTGGTTAAAAACATACTTTCTCCCTGGCCCCCATTAACTAAAATCTACTCCTTGTTTGTTTGTTTGTTTGTTTCACTTTATTTTTATTAATTTTTTTTTTTTTTTGAAAGAGAGAGAGAGAGAGAGAGAAAGGAAGAGACAGAGAGAGAAACTTCCATAGTGTTGATGGTGTTGCCAGGCTGTGAGAGCACGAGAGCAACGGGCTGCACTTCTGTGAGTCTGTCAGGAGAAGCAAATGCCACGAGAGTCCCTGTCATATCACTCATTTATCCTCTGAACTATTTAGATTCACTCACTGCAGATCTTATATTATATTCACTATCATTCATTCCCTGGTGTGAAGCAGTATGAATGACTCATTTTATTCAGATCAGTGGGTATGAATGATTTTTATTTAAACAAGTAATATTGTTCAAAAATAGTCTTTTTAAAAAATACAGGAGTGTTTTATTTACCCATGGCTTAGGAGGCATTAGTTTCTCTGATGCCAAATTTGGAGGCACCAGCAAATACCATTATGAAGACTGCCATTGTTTTACAAAGCATGACCTGGCTTGTGATTAAAGAAGTTCTTTCACATTACCACTTCTTTCCCCTTTTCCTAATTAGTACTACAAGTCCATGCCTTTGCACTAACTGGTACTATTAATTATAGGGAGTATTGTTGTTGAGAGGCAAACACAGTCTAGATATTTATAATGCAAAATGAAGTTGGTATGATCATGGTGTGACTTGAGCTGTTAGAAGCCAGTGCAATTGAAATGTCTGTTCAAAACATACTGGAATGTGTTTTGTAAAGATGATTTTATTCTGGTATAATCTCTTGTACAGCATGAACTGAATACTTTGACACAATACTTTGTCAACATATGAAAAGCATATAAATTTTAGGTCATTGACTTGTTGGCCACCCTCACCATCACTTGAAGAGATTATGTTGTTCAGATGTAATCAGCTCCTTTAACTACTTTTATTTTCATGAAAAATTAGAAGGGCATACTTGAGAAATGCAAAGAGGTAGTTATATTGGTAATCTAATAATATTTTAAATGCCTGTGTTATCTTCAAGTTTTAGGATTTGTTTGTTTTTTAAAGACCTTATAATAGATTCATCTCTTTTGTGACTTCTCCCTCTTGAACATCTGAAAGAGTGAAAAGCAACCAAATCCTGAAATTTCTGGCTTCCCTGGGAAATATTTTAAATATACATGTAGCTGGGACATGTGAGTATGTGAGTTTATATTTTTTAAACATGGTATAAATATAAATAAATGTAAGAAATTATCACTTAGGCAGTGGTTTTATTACAGCATTTAAAGAAGATGCCTAGAATTCTGATAAATTGTGCTGATGGACCTAGATGTGGGCAATTGAATTCTTATACCGCCACTATTTCATAACTAAGTCTTAACACCATTCAACTCCACTAAACATATAAAAGGTGACTATAAAATCGTGTTTACAGACCTCAGTGATTTCAGTATCTGATTGTGTTTGAAACCTAAGTCATACCGGTCCTGTTGCATGCATTCCTTTTCCTTCTCCCCTCAGCTGTGTCATCAGCCTCCTCTTAGCTTGAAGACCACTGTAATACAAAGCCACAGCTGGACTATCCGTGGTGTTTGTTATTTCAATGCAAAGGCATTTGGCAGAGGCCATTACAATAGACAGCCATTATGGGCAGAGATACGGGAATTCACAAACAAAATCAATCACTTCAAATGGCCCGTGAAAGGAGAAAATCTTACATTTAATATTCTATAGTAAATATTCTCCCAAGAAAGCGTACATGAAAGAACATCGAGAGGTGAATATTCCGTGTGCTGCCAGGGGGACTTGGCTGTGTGGTTTCTGTTCAGGTTAATGGGGGTTTGGTAACTGACGCCCTGTGCCTCACTGACCCTGGTTTGTGCCCCTAAGGGCTACACGGAAAACCAAAGCGATTCGGGAACTAGAGCTTTTCTTCAAAAAAATAAGTGAGTGTAAAACACAAAGTACTACACCTAAAAGGGAGGTTTGTGTGTGGTCTCTTGGACTCCTTAGATTACTAGGAGACAGTGTGTATCAGATCCCAAACAACACCTCTCGAGACAGATTACCTTTGTTTTCTCAAATTCTTTCCATTACTGGTCTATTTGAACTACATTTCAATTGAAGGATAGAACCTCATTTTGAAATCAAAATCCCTCTCAAATATTTAAAATATTGATTTAGAAGCTAACTGAATGCGAGGTACAAGAACCAGGAAAAGCTGAACGTCTGTCAGGATTAAGACAGTGTTATTTAAACACTCATGGACCTGTTTATGATAGTCCCAGATATTTGCCCTTAGGTAGGCTTGTTTCAGAAATGTACCCTGGATTCCATGGGGGTAATGATTCAAATCATCCCATAGACCTACTCAGAGAGAAGGGTTTATGTTCCCGTTCTCCCTCTCTTCATTAGACACGATGTTAACGCACGGGCATCATGCCTGACCCAACCACTTCTTCCACCCTCACTGCTTCTTTCTTGAACCGCATTTTGTCTTGTTGCTACCATTCTCTCCTGATTGCCCTCTTTTGTCTGCAGTGTGCTCTTAAACCACTAGTCTTTGGGGGCTATTAAAATCTGCTTTGGAGCTTTTTCAACGACAGGCCTGTCTGGGGAACAGATTTAAGATGGGCTCTGCCAGAGCCATGACCGTGGTAACTGAGAACTACATCTGGCTACAGGGCAAGGTACTTTAGGGGGACCACCTTGCTTTCCCCAGGGCCAGGGGAGGCGTGGAGGGGAGGATTTCCCAGACACAGACTTTTGGTGCTAAAACCAGGATGGTCCCAGCCAAACCAGGAGAGTGAGTCACCTATCAAAAGGCAACCTCAAAGAGAACTATGATACGAAAGCCCTGGAGTGAAAAGTGAGCCCTCTGCCTATATTCTAGCATACCAGAAGATAATTTGGAATGGAACGAAGAGGGAGGATGTACACAAGGCTCAAAAATGAATAAATAATCCCTCTTTTCTAGTTCACTCACCCTCACTGACTCAGGGTATTGAGCCACCATAAAAATGCAAAAAAAAGAAAAAAGAAAAAGAAAGAAAGAAAAAAGGCTGCACTCCTGTTTGTTTCTACTCAGTGCCCTAATGTTATATGCTACCCTTTGGGTTATCCTTTGTCTTTTTTAATGTATGTGTCCTGTTAGCCTAATTAGAGTGTAAGCTCTTTGAGAGCAGGGGCTGTTTCTCCTTTATCTTTGTAGCCTCGTTCCCAGTACAGTGCCTTGCATACAATAGGCACTCAATAAACGTCTGTTTTTGATGGTAACCTCCTAATGTTGACCTATTGGTTTGGTAACTGGTATCTGTTCTTCCACATTAGAGGTACAGGGGACAGAATAAGTGGTGAAATATTTAAACTTTAAGTGGGTGTTTATAAGGTCAGCCCTTAAACTTCCAATGTTTTGAATCAGCAGAGCTGATCTAGATTTGGGTAGGATAATGTTGAATTCATTCGGTTTGCTAACGCTGGCTGTACTGAACACACAAATGAAGTGAAGTGAAGTTCAGTAAGCTGTGTGTCTTCACTGTAAGCACAAATTAAATTTAATATTGACAAATGATGTCCCATCAGCAGGAAGGAGGAAAGGCAGCTTGGGCCCTGACTTCTGTGGTTCGGCTGTAAAAGGAAAGCTAAAATGAGATGAGTTATAGCCTTCCCTGAACTTGACAGCTTTCAAAAGCTGCTGGGAATCCAACTGGTGGTTCCTGAGGGTCTAGAAAAATTAAGTATACATTTCTCTTAAAAACAAACTGAAACCAAAATATAAAACCCTGTGTTTCTATGACGCAGATCCAAAGTACTTTCATCTGGACTAGAATGTGAGGGGAAGGAAGGACCCCTGAGAAAAGGTGATGCATTCTGGGCTCCTGAGTTACCACCTAGCCAGCTCCTGGTGCCCAGTGACCTCCAGGTTCCATGAAGTCAGGAAAGGTGAGGAACCATCCGATGGCTATCTTGACAAGGGACAATAATCATCACTTTCTTGAGCATGGAATTTTTCATTGCCTACTCTTCCACACATATGTAGTTGTGTAATGTTGATTTCATTTTGTAAAGTATAGGAAAAGTGCTAGAAGATACAATATTAAAATGAGAAAAGTGCTTATTTCTAAATGAGTAGGATTAGAGATTTTCCCCACATTTTCAAAGTTTTTATTATAATCACAATGTTATTTTATAAAATATTTAAAGAGACATGAGAGCAAGATTTCAAATAGAATCCCAACAGGGAAGTTCGGAAAAATCTAGTATGTGCCATGTCTAACTACATATTAAAAGAATATCTTTGCTCACTACATAAATCGTCTCAAGGGTTAGCATCTTTGTTCTTTACCATGTGATTAGTTCTTTATTTCAAAACCAAACACAGGAAATCCATGAAACTGAGTCAAATTTTTCCAAGTATGTTTTAGCTACTGAATATCTGAAGGATGCCTTTGCACAATATCATTTGCTTTGTATATATTAATTCACAACAATTCTATTATTATACAAATAAATACATTGAGACGTAAGAGCTCATGTACTGGCCCCCAGGGGTGATAAACTAGAAAGTGGACACATGGCTTGCCACATATCAGGTGCTATTCTAAGTACTTTACATACATAATGCATTGAATCTTCACAGTTGTCCAATAAATACATGGATTCTTTTATATTCCCTTTTTACAGATATAAAATCCAAAGCATGGAGCTCTTAAATAACTTGCTTTTTTTTTTTTCTTTCTGTTTTTTCTTTTTCTTTTTGCTCATTGCATGCTATTTTATTTATTGGGATGACATTGGTTAATAAGATTATATGGATTTTGAGTGTACAGGTCTCTGCTACACCATCTGTATATTCAGACAGCTGGTAAATGGGGGAGTCGGGTCAGAAGCCACAGGGTTTCCCTCTAAAGTCTGCCTTCAGTCACCAGGTGCTTCCTGGCAGAAGTTTAACCCAACAGGTAGCAATTTCTATTAGAGTATTAATCATTTTCTGTCACATAGTATTTATACTATATATAATTTTGATAAATACCAAATAATAAGTGACAAATATGTGAATTATGAAGCAAACATAAGGAAAATATTACCACTAACCCTGAAGCTACTTGAGTCTTCCTGCTATTGTCCTGGGTTTTTAATTTATTATTCTCTTGCGTTGAAATAGTTTTATTAGATCCAGATAGATCAATAAATAATCTATTGCTTAGTTTTGTGTTTTGATAAATATTATAAAATTGTCATAACTTTGTGTTTAGTCTTCTAATACTTGCTTTTTACCCCAAGATTTATTCTTTCATTTGCATTTAACTCTAGTTTATTTTCACTATTGCACAGTGCCACTGTGTGAAAGTCATATTTTTATCCATTCTTCTTTCAGTGAACATTAAGCTTTCCAATGTGTTGCTAACATGCACAGTGCTTTTATGAACATTCCTAGCAAGTTCTTTTAGGGGACAACAATAATTTTTATACAGAATATATGCTGAGGAATAAAGTTGCTCAACTATGAGAAAAAATGTTCACATGTGCACGATATTGTCTGATTATTTTCCAAAGTTGCTGGACACTTTATATTCCTTACAGTAGTTGTCCACATTTTTGCTAATACTTGATTTGGTATTTTCAGACTGTAAATTTGGCCTTCCTGGTACATGTAAATTTTATCTCATTGTGTTCTCACCTTGTATTTCCATGACTCCTTGTGATGTTTAACGTGTTTTCTTCTCCATTAGTATTACCTCATTTGTGAAATGACTATTCATCCTTGTCCATTTTTCTACCAGTTCCTTTACTTCTTTTAAAGAATTCTTAATATGATGTCTGTCCAGAAGGTATCCAGCCAGGTAATATGAAAAATAGAGACACTTATGAAGAGGATAAAAGATACAAGAAACATTGTACATGGGACAATGATGCCTCAGTCCCCTTCAAAGTAGGCACCGTGGGGCCTCACACAGTTCTCCCAATCCCCATCAGCTACCCTGTTGTCTTTTCCTGAATCTCATCAATGGTTTGAAATCTCTTTCCTTTCAAAAGTAATTTTAGTTTTGGAATAAGCCAGAAGTCATAGCATACCAATTCTGGACTGTAGGGGACTGAGTCATCTGGGAGATTTGATGTTTTGCAAAAAAATCTCTGCACGAGACATGATGCATGAGTGAGCAGATTGCCTTGATGAAGCTACCAATCACCAGTTGCCCATAGCCGTGGCCTTCTGAACCATCCAAATAGTCTCCATGGAGAAATGTTCAAGCTTAACACAAAACTTGATGCAGATTTGTTGCTCTACTCACCCAGTGATTTTGAATGTGATGGCCACACAGTACACGTGCTCCCTCAATAGCGTCTACTGCCCCCACTGGCTAGTACAGTGAAGTCATCCTTGTCCACACATGAGCATTCCAGGCCACTCTCCTTGGCTACCAGGTTATATTGATGTCATGCAAACTGTTCTTATTATGTTAACAATGGCTGGACTTTTTTCACATGTGAAATATGCTATATATATATATATCCATGTAACCACTACCAAGGTGACAACATAGTACATTCCTAGCAACTGTAAGGCTCATTTATACACTTTTTAGTCAATCTCTCTGTTAACGGTAACCACTGACCTCCACAAATGCAGATTTCTTTTACCTGTAAGTTGAATTTATAAATGTTATCCTGGTTTCTCTTGATTCTGAATTCTGTACCACTTGTATTCTTATACCATATGTTATCTTCATTATTATAACTTCATAAGTCTTGATATCTGGAAGTGGAGAGTATCCAGCTTATTTATCTTTAATATTGCTTTCACTATTCTTGGCACTTTATATTTCAACTTACACTTTTAGAATCAGCTATCACCTTCCACATTTTATAAAACATGCTGGGATTTATATCGAGATTGAACTGATTATACAAATCAGTTTGAGGAGAATTGATAATTTAAAAGTAGCAAATCTTTCAATTCACAAACTCAATCTTTAGTTTTCCATATAGAAGGCTTCCACATTTTTTCTTAGATCTATTCCTAGGTATTTGATGGGCTTGTTTGGTGCTATTTTAAATAATTTTTCACTCTATCTAAATTTCTACCTGTTTGTTGTTAGTATAAATAGAATTATTTTTTATATATTGATCATATCCAGCATAACCACTAAATGAACTCATTGATCTAAAAGTTTGTAGAGTCTTTGGATTTTCTTCATGAACAATTATAGTTTCCTGAAAACTTTCAGCTTTATTCCTTCTTTGCCAATTTTATACTTTTTATTTTCTATATAGTATTATACTAAATATGACTCCAATCCCATGTTGATTGAATTGATGAGTAAACATCTCTATTTTCTTCCTAATCTCAAGGAAAATAATGCTTCAACAAAAACAATGATGGTAGGCTTTTGGTAGATATATTTTATTAGATGAAGGTAGTCTCCTTTCTATTCCTGGTTTGCTAAGAATTTTTTTTATCTTGATTATGTTTTAGATGAAAATAAATGCTTATTCTGCCTTTATTACTGGGAGCATATAGATTTCTCTCTTATTCTGTGATTGTACTAAACTACATTGATTTTCAAAAGTTAATGCAAACTTGTATTACTAGAATAAGCTTCATGATACAGTACTGTATCTTTCCTCTAGATTATTGTATTTGCATGCTAATATTTCTAAAGGATTTTAGAAATAGTTTGACATAATTTTTCTTGTATAGCTTTGTCATGTTTTGCTATAAAGGTTATGCTGATGTCATTAATAAATTGGGAAGTGTTTCCTCTCTGTCTATTTTCTAAAAACGTTTGTGTAATATTGATATCATTTCTCTCCAAAGTGGAAGAATTGAAGCCACTTGGAACTTTAATTTTCTGTGTGAAGAGATTTTTTAATTACAGCTCAGCTTAAATATTTTTAATACATATAAAGCTATTTAGGTTTTCTATTTTCTCTTGGGGTAATTTTGGTAAATTGTGTTTTTCAGTAAATTTGTCCCTTTTGTCTAAATTGAATAAATGTTTTCATAATATTTTCTTTTTAATTGTCTATGGCAGCTAGTATATCTCTTTTCCTTATAATTTTCCAGAGGTTTCTGTCTTTATTGTGTATTTGCTTAATAAGTCCTTAACTTTTTTAGTTTTATGATTTTCTTCCTTTTCCTTTCTTCAGTTGAATTTACTCTGCTTGTTCTAGTTTCTTGAAGTAGAAGGTTAGGTTGTTGCTTCTTCAATCATTCTTCTTGTCTTGTGTAATATATGGATTTAGGGCTGTAAATTTTTCACTAAACTCTGCTTTAGAAGCACCATACAAGTTTTAAATATGTTGGCTCTTTATTATCATTCAGTTCAAAATATTTTCTAATTTCCAATATGTTTAATTCATTTATGCATGGGTTATTCTTATGTGTCATTTAATTTCCAAATACTTAGACATTTTCTAGAAATGTTCCATTGCAGTCAAAGATCATACTCTGGATAGTTTCAACTTGTTTTGCAATTTATTGAAATGTGTTTTATGGTCCTGAATGTTGTCTATTTTGAAGAAAGTTTCATATATACTTGAAAAAACTGTGTATTTTGCCATAGGTGTGCATAGTATTCTTTAAATCAACTAAGTCAAGTTCATTATTAGGATGCCCCAAATCTTTATTTATTTATTTTTAAAGGCTTTATTTATTATTTTTAAAGAGAGGGGAAGGGAGAGAGACAGAGAGGGAGAGAGATCAATGTATGGTTGTCTTTCACCTGTCTCCAGCCACAGACATGGCTGGAGACCTGGTTTGCAACCTGTGCCCTGGTTGGGAATCAAACCAGCAACCATTGGGTTTGCAGGCTGGTACCTATCCACTGAGCCACCATCCAGGGCTCAAATCTTCTTTATACTTAGCGTTTATTTTGTTTTTTGTTTTTCTCTGCCTGTTCTACTAGTTACTGACAGGGGTGTATTGAAATCTCTAACTATTATTACAAATTTATCTATTTCTTCTTTTAGTCCGGAAACTTGCCTTATATTTTCAAACTGTGTATTAGGTACTTAACATATTTAGGATTGTTATGTTTCCCTGTTGAGTGTCATTATGGAATGTCACCTATTATCTTTAATAATACCTTATTCCTTATAGTCTATTATTTGCCTAGTATTAGGATAACTACATTTGCTTTTATTAATGTCCATATCTTTTCACACCTCTTAAATTTCAATTTTCTATCTTTTCATTTAAATTGTTGCTCTTATAAACAATACTAATTTATTTTGTAGCCTGCTTGGTCAAACAGTAATAGTGAAGCATTTTGAAATTGTCCAATATGATATTAAATTTCCTACCATGAATCTACAAAGATTTTGCTTTAGCTATTTTGAGGAACAAACAAGTTTATAGTAATTTTTATTTTTCTGGTAAATTAATTTTTATCATTTGGTATTAACTACTTTTATCCTAATTCTATTCCCTTAAAGTCCCTGTTTTTCTATCAGTGTTCCTTTGGTTACTATTTTATTGGAATCTCTTTTCTTTTTTCATTTATTTTACTTTTAATCTTTCATGTCCTTATATTTTAGGCTTTTCTCATAAACAACAAAACATTTTTTCTTTCTCAAATTTGACAGTGTCTTTTATTAGACTAAATTCATTTACAATTTAGGAGAATTAATGATACATCTATATTTATTCATATAATCTTGCTTTGCAATTTCCATTCATTCTTTTTTTTGTTTTTCTTTTCTGTATTGTCTTTTTGTTTCAAGTGATTATGATTATTACTATTACTGTTATTCCGCTTTTTTGTTACTAACTTGGAAGTTATATACTCTTTCTGTTAGTGATGACTCTTGAAATTAAATTTTATCATATATATAACTTAAGAAATTCTATGATTAATCAATATCTATAAATTTTTTCTTGCTGCCTGAATAATCAAAGGCCTAGAACCCTCTAATTTTATATATATATTTATTTTTGTCTCAAAATTTTTTATTGATTTATTATTGTTGTATTACAATTGCTTCATTTTTCCCCCTATTTCTCTCCCCTATTCCCCCTCCCCTCTCCCACAGTCAATCCCCACCTCCTTGTTCATGGATCTTTTATCTCATTCTTAATCATAAATGCTCTACATAGTCTGTTTCCATCTGCCTCATTTTCAATGCCCCACATTAGAAAGTATTTTATTTTATGTGATTTATAATTTAAATTTATAAAAACTAAAAATATAAATTTGTTTACATTTATACTTGGTTTACTTATTTCCTATGTTCCATGAGGTTTTTTGTTTTTTGTTTTTTTTATGTTTCTTAAATCCTTTAGAAGTTCCATTGGTGAAGACTTATTTATAGGGAAATAAATCAGGTATGTATGCCTGAGAAGTCTTTATTTCATCCTTGTTTTTCTGAACACAAAGTTCTAGGTTAACAGTGATTTTTCTCTCACATCTTTAAAGATATTATTCCACAGTCTCCTGATTTATGTTGCTGCTGAAAAGTTTTCTGTCATTCATTATTATTACTCTGTTCATTCTCCGGCTGCTTATACAATTTAGTGTCTGTTAATGGAGTTCTCAAGTAACAGTATGATATGTTTAGACATAAATTTTCTTTCCTTATTCTGCTAGGTAAACAAGTTACTTACTATAGTCCCTCTATTACCCCTTTTTTTGGACTGATATTAGATACATAATAGATCTTCTTATTTATCTTCCATGCTTTTCATTATTCTTTTTCTATTTTTCGATTCAAACATCTCCTTGCCCAATAAGTGCTTTCCACTTAAAATGCCTTTCCTTTCTCCTGCCCACCTACCCCACACCTGGTCTTTTAAGACTAATGCGTGCAGTTGATGGAGTTTCCTGATTTCGCCGCTGGAGCTGACCTCTCCTCACACTGCATTCTGCTTCCATGTGTTTCCCAGCGTTTGTTAAATGTCTCACTTCCCATAGTGGACTGGGCTCTTTGGGCTCAGGTTCAGCTGGAATCCACGTCTACATATCCAACATCTGTCACAATGCTTGAAACCAAGTAGATGTGCTTGGGAAAGAGTGAAGAAAAGATAAGTTATTTCAGTCAACATGAAGAGGTTTCTGCCCTTTGGCTCATCATCTGGTGGTTGATAAAGATGCAGGTATGTAATGGTGACACAGAACAGCTGACCTCAAAATTCTATGGGATAAGGGGGAGAGCAATTGTGATCAGGGTGCTCGAGTGTAGCCTCCGGAGCCACTCCGGGAGTTAGCAATGTCTTTATTCCATCTCATTTATTGCAAAGTAATTTAACCATTTGGTGAAATAGACTTGCATAATGAGTTACATAATAATTGCTCCCCCTGCCCCCAATCAGGTAGTTTCTTCTCTTTTGAAAGTAAGGCTTTCAGGAATTATTTGCTCTCTGTTGGAAACCAATGAGATAGTAAAGGATCTCTCTTCCTTCGCATGAGTCAGCAAAACTAAACGTTCATTTCACAAGGTTATGAAGTAAAGGGGCACCGAGCTTTTACACCTCTCCCAGTTAGGCACTCACAGAACTTGCCTGGACTACCATGGCCTTCCAGAATTGCCTTTCTCTGATTCATTCCGGGCCCAACGCAAAATGAGTTTCATGAAGTAGAGCTGACCCTTAGGGGTACCAACTTCCCATGCAGTTGAAAACCTATGCATAACTTTTGAGGCTCCCTGAAACTTGGCTAATAATCTGCTGTTGACAGGAAGCCTTACCAATGACACAAAGAAGCGAAATTAGTGGACCGACACAGTCCGAACCCATGTTCAAGGATCAGTTGTACTCACTGCGCTCAGAACCTTCCTCTGAATCTGACAACAGTTGTCATTTCTTAGCCTGGATTCAGACCCACAGTCTCCCTGATCAGCTCTAGGACGTCTCTCCACAATACCTCTGTGTGGCCTGAAGTGCTGGCTGCAGCAGGTGTTTTATGGTGGCTTCACTCAGGCCACTCCCAGCACCTCAAGTTGTCAAGTGACCCCATCTAATGACAAGCCTCCCCATCACAATTTTTTTCTCCATCTCCACACAGCCTTCAAAACTCGATGGAGCAAACACCTGCCACCGCAGTCCAGCTTCCTTTTTCCCACCCTTTAAGCTAAAGTTTTTCTATGTTTTCTTTGAAAAACAATCCTTTCCACTCTTGACCACGTGGTTTACGGGGGCTTAGCTCCAGACACAGCTTCCAGATCAGGCCCTGGCTGGCTTAAACCCACCGCATATCCTGTTGCCACTCTCCCTCATGCCCACACTATTGGTTCAGGGATGGAAACATGACGCTACACAGGGATACAAACGCTTCCTGCAGCTCGTGGTGCTTTCGGATGTGAGAGTGCTGAAGCCGGATGCGCTACGGCAGGAGCGTCACCTTGGAATGGTTGGCATCACGGAAGCAGGTGTGAGAGATAAAGCCTAGGATGCCGTTGAGCGCTAGATCAGGCTGGGCCTGAAGACAAACCTCTTCAGAACATTTAGCTCCATACATAAATTCTATTTTTTCCCTAAGCATACTTGTGTTGGGTTGTCTGTCATTTTGAAAACACAACTTGACACCCACCAACACTGTCAGTCCCACAGCATTGCTGGAAACTCTGGGGAGCTCTCTTCACCACCCCTACTGTGAGCCCTCACAGGCGGAGGCTGTGTCATTCACGTGGAGGCTATTCAGACTTGACAAATACTGAAGGACTAAGGAGACAATGTGTGGGGCAGAGCAGCACCAGGGAGCAGTCAAGCGCATTGTCAGTTCCAAAATGCTGGTAATAATTCTATCTCCTTGGTTGGACATTTTTCTTGCCTCCATGCTCTCTTTGAGCCTGCTTGCTAGGAATCTTAGAGAGCAAACAGTGCCAGATATTACCCAGACTCCATCAACAAAACTATACTATGATAGAAGAGAAATTTATATAAGGGTCACTATTGCTTTATAAAATGCTTCTTAGACAGGTACATCAACATATATGTGCATGAGGTCACAAGGTGAAATGTACTTCTTAGTGGAAGTGAAATATTTTTTTAAACAACCAGCTCCCGCTTGAGATAATTCTATAATTCAGAGCACTAAAGAATAGAAATGGTATATGACACTTAGGGTACTTATTTTGTGAAAGTTCTTGTTTACTTATGCAGATACACATATACATACGTACTGAGTGGCACTATGAAATGTATCACTTACTCTACGTGGTAGCCAAAAGGACTTAAAACCACTGATTTGTTTACTGAGGCCAGAAACATTACGCTACAGTCTGATTGTCTGACAGGCAGCCAACAATGGAAAGAGAAGGGAAACGGGTCCACCCTCACCTCAGCACTGAGAGCTATGCAGGCAGGCAGATACATTTGTAGGACGACGCCTGGGCTTCCAGGCAATTGGTGAAGGGCACACCCACAGGACAGCTCCTGGAGCTGAGGCCCGCACAGGGCAAGGCCAAGCAGCGCGGGTATCTTTGTATCCCATTGCCAGGCCCAGCTCCTCAAGGTATTACACTAAAAGCCACACAGACAGGGGGCCTTTGGAGAACAAGGCTCAACATTCTGAACCGCTTCCTACCTTTAGCTTTTGGCCTAAAGGAATCTCAAGGATACTCTGCAAAGAACCTGGCCTTGGGAATCAGTTATAGAGAGAACCTCCTGGATTTGTGGTTGCTTGAGTTATCCTGGGATTAATAATCAAAACAGGTGTCTCCAAAAAGTAGGTAATTTGCTTTAAAAAAGGATGCTCTCCTCATGTTTTAAATTATTCATTTCTTATCTTCTATATTTACTTTTAGTTCATTTTGGTCTCTAAATGTTTAGCACTTAGAGAATGTTATACTCCTTTGACTAGTTTTAGCTTTATTTTAACCTTTTAAATTGTTTCAGTTACCTGGCTTACTCTTCAAATTTTCCTTTTATTGCTTTCACTTGAAAACATTTTGGTTCCCTTTTTCTTCTACTTTAGCTTAATTCACAACTATATACTTGAAATGTGAAACTTCTTTTAAAATTTAATTTTTAATATTTTTCTTTTTAAATGTTATTGTTGTATTACATCCATCCCCTTTTTGCTCCCCTCTTTCCCGCTCCCCACCCACCCATTCCCCCCAAAGTCAATCCCACCTGTTGTCCATGTCCATGGTTCCTTTATACTAGGTTCTTGTCTAAACTGCTCCCCTTCCTTGCCTTTTCCTCCCCCCTCCCCCCAACCCCCTTCCCCTTGACCACTGAAGGCCTATTCACTGTATTCATATATTTGGTTCTGTTTTGCTTGTTGTTAGTTTTGTTCATTATTGTCCTGTAATGGGTAAAATCATATGGTATTTGTCCTTCACTGACTGGCTTATTTCACTAAGCATAATACTCTCCAGTTCCATCCATGTTATTGCAAAGGGCAGGAGTTCCTTCTTTCTTTCTGCTATATAGTATAGAAATGTGAAACTTTTTATTTTAACACCTAAAATTCTATTTCTTTTATCTCATTTTTCCTAGTTATGCCTTATAATTTCTGAGCTTCGGGTTTTATTTTTAATCTGTTGAATGTAATATTTTATTCCTTTAGTTTTATTAGTTTATAAGTGCATTTTCTTTTTTGTGACTTTCATTATTCTTTTCTTTGTATAATGTGCATTTATCAAGCTGACAAGCAACAGAACTGTGAATCTCATTCTTAACCATCATAGTAATCAGCTTTCTTAATCTGTAAACACTTTTATAACTAACCAAACAAGAACATTTCCAATCTGCCTCTAACATTTTTTTTTTCCTTTTGATCCATCTCCATTCTTGGCAAGGTTACAAGAAATCTCATTGCCTGAATCCTTCCATGTTCTTATACTCATTACAAGGTACAAGGAAAGCTGCCTAAAGCTAGAAGAATCCAGGGTTTTTAAAAGAGTCAACAGGGCCTTGGCTGGTGTGAGCACCTGTCTGCGAACCCTAGTGTTGCTGGTATGATTCCCAGTCAGGGCATATACCCAAATCTCCAGCCAGGTCTCCAGCCAGGTCCTAGCTGGAGGCAGATGAAAGGCAACCATACATTGATATTTCTCTCCCTTTCCTCCTTCCTCCCTTCTTCTCTCTCTAAAAATAATGAAAAAAATCTTTCAAAAATAAATGTTAAAAAAAAAAAATAGTCAACAGGACCCTTGGCAGATGGCTTCTTGGTATGTGTCCCCAGGGCCAACTTCAAGCCAGACCCTCAGAGGAGGTGCTCGCTCCACCTCCTACCCTTCTGTGGGAGCCCCCCAGAGCAGGCTTCAGAATTGGGGGAAAGTCATGAGAAAGGGGGCTCCAATTTGTCGTCCTTTTCTCTGGTAGCGGGGAGGACTTTCCCTTGAACCCAGAAGTATAATCTGAACGATTTAAATGCCTATGGACAAGAATCTTACCATTTCATGCTTATCTTGTCTCTGTGAAGAGGTGTATCAATGAAAGTCCAGTCAGGAGACAGTAATCACTGAGTCATTTGACCAAGGAGTTAAAATAAAGGGAGATTTGCTAGTGAGAAAGGGAACTCCAAAAAACAGAGGAATGATGGGATCTGGAGCAGCCACCACCCCTCAGGCAGAGACTTAGGCCTCCTGTAGGAAGCACCCCTCCCAGTAATGGATCCACACATTGTAGCAGAGGGTGCGGCAGGCGGAGGGGTTCATTGAGATGTTGGTTCAGTGGAACTTGCTGGAAAGGTGCTTTCTGGAGTGCTAGGGGAGCCATGCTCGGAAGGGAAACCATGCCTCACAGAAAGGGCATTGGGAAGTTTTTGGGGGAGATGTCCTGCTAGCAGCGCCCCAGCATGGATGTGCTCAAGGAGGGGTGCTGGGGGAGCGTGCCTTCCATATGTGGTTCACTGAAAGCACTTGCAGGCAGGCGGCCTGGGGCACCCATGTAAACCGAGTGGTTTGCTGACAACCGCCTGCTGTGCAGCTGCCCACCGAAAGCGGCTGCCGGGCACTGGGCACAGCTTGCTCGCTCGCTCTCTCTTTCTCTCTCTCTCTCTCCCTCCCTCCCTCCTTCTCCCACCCCCTCCTCCCAGGAGACTTATGGGAGGAGCACACCAGAAATAGGAAGAGAAGCTTCCTGCCATGCTCCCCAGAATCCTCTATTGGCAAAGATTAGCATGTTGTTCACTATAAAGGAAAAGTTCTTGGAAGTTCAGCTGTTATCCTGGGTCAGTAATGAGTGCATTTGGAGCTAAAAGCCAATGAGTTAATAACAGGAACAGCACACCCCTTTGTCTACTCAGCTTCCACATTCCCTTTTCTACACACACGGAGCCCTGTACCATAATGGCTCACCTCTATTTTCACCGAATATGATGCTGCTATTCACCTTACAAATGAAGGAATTCTCATCCTTCATCAAAATGAGATGCACAGTCCCAACTGCTACTGTATGCTGGCTGCCATAATAATTATTCTTCAAACTCCATCACTGTCTCACTGAGTATGTTCTTACATAAAGACTACTGTATGTTGTAAGCTTAAGCGCTATCAACGTCCCTCACATAAAAGTGGGAAAAGAGAAAACATACATACGTAAACATGTAACAGGTGAAAAGAACACATGAAGCCACTCTGGTCCTCATTTTAGCGGCTGACCCTGAGCTTGATGGTTATCCATGGCTTCCTACCTCCCTCCAGCTCTCAGCCAGATGCTGAGTTGGTCAGTTTGGTTTTTTTTTTGTTTTTTTTTTTTTTTAATGTTCTTTGCAGCATTTTTCAAAAATATATATTTTATTTTTAGAGAGGGGAAGGGAGAGAGGCGGAGAGGGAGAGAGACATCAGTGTATGGTTGCCTTTCACCTGCCTCCAGCTATGGACCAGGCTTGCAACCTGGTTAGGTGCCCTGGCTGGGGAATTGAACCAGCGACCTTTGAGTTCGCAGGCCGGCTTGGTCGGTTCTTTTATCTGATGGAGTGACCTAACCCTTCATTAGAAAACGCAGTCCTCAATCAGCCTGCCTTTTTCGGATTGTTAGTTTTCCATTAACCTTTGCTCTGGTCATGGAACTAGTCAGGGGCGCCCCAGGGAATCCACTTGCCTCACAGTCCTCCTTGCCTTCAACACGCAGCAGCCACTCGATTTCCCTTTGGTTACTGGGATCAATCTCTCCAGCCAGTGGAATAATTCCTCATTTGTGGCATGTTGGCTCAGTAACGTAAAGAGCCCCAAATGGCCATGTGGCAATTTTCTCTTCAAATTCAATGGAACCACTGTCATGCCCCCTGAGGAAATCATTCCACTCTACTCCAGCAAAGCTCAAAGTTGCCAGGACAGGAAGCAAAGATTCCGTGAACTGTTAGAGGTAATGACGAGAAGAGGCACTTCAGTTTCTTCTCCTTGTTCCCAGGGCATTCCGCGGGGTTCAGCAAGGCGGGCGGTTAACGCCGTGTAATGGTCTCTGCCGCCTACCCTTCTGCTGCAGGCCAGCCCCTCCCCTCGGCGATTAGCAGCCTCATTACAGTTGTTTGTTTGTTGTTAACCTGAGGCTCCTTTGCTCCTCTAGGATTTCCAAATGATCAGTTTTACTTTTGGGCTTTAGTGATAATGATGAATCTATAGATATGACAGTTTATGAGTGCTGCAATTACTGGCTATGAGGAATTTTAGTCTAATAAGTGACCTGGTCACATTCTAAAGCAGTAGTAGCTCATAGTGATAATGGTCACTGGTAACACACACACACACACACACACACACACAACCTATACCACACCTTGAGAAAGAGAACTTCCCCTTTTCAGAATATTGTCTCCCAGCCAGAGGCGTGAGTCTTCAGTAAGCCATTCCATGTTGAATTAAGCCAGCCAGTTCCAGATTACGGGGTATGTGGTCAATTTGATTGATTCCACGGGCGTAACCTCATGGCTGCACTTCCTTTGCTGTGAAATGAGTTCCTTGGTCAGACTCAATACAGATGATGGATAAGGATTTCTGTGAGCTCATGGAGGGTGATGTGATGCTGGCAGAAGTTTAAAAGAGCAGGGAATACAAATTCATACCCAGAATATGTACATTTCAGTACAGACACACTTCTGCCAGCTGTATGATGGACTCAACATACTACCAGTCAGTGGACTGTCCCCTGGGGAGTGGAGGCACCAGCCCAGTTAGTGGCTGAGATTTTTTGGGTTTGTTTTTTTAAAGATTTTACTTATTATTTTTAGAGGGGAAGGGAGGGAGGCAGAGAGGGAGAGAGACATCAGTGTATGGTTGCCTTTCACCTGCCTCCAGCTACAGACCTGGCTGGAGACCTGGCTTGCAACTTGGTTATGTGCCCTCACTGGGGATCGAACCAGCGACCTTTGAATTCACAGACCAGCACCTTATCCACTGTGCTACCAGCCAGGGCTTAGTGGCTGAGTTTTAATGTAAGTCTGTGCAACTGCTAAACTAGGTACTCAGCAATAGCATTAATCAGATCCGCCTTGTTAAGGAGCAACCCAACCTGTTGAGCCCATACACAGCCTTCGTCTCTCCCACTACGGCCACTGTGTTTCAAGGACCCATCCAGCAAGCACTAGGATGGCAGGGAAAAGACGCTAACGGGCATCCACAGAGTACAGTCATTTTGCCCACCTGATTATTAAGAGCTTCATCTGCAGAATGCTATGGGGAGCATTGGCATGGGGCACAGATGTAAGATAAGCATTTAAATGGACACAGTACGTACCCAAAGAGCATTCAGAATATAAGAAAAGAGAGAAGGAAGAGCTGAATGAGGTGCCAAGGAAAGGTGGTATGTTCAGTTTGGGGTATGCTGACTTTGAGATTTCTATGGAGCTTTCAAGCCCAAAGGGGCACTCCTGGAACTCAGGGAGAGGCTAAGATACAGAAATTTGGCTGCAAATGATACAGAGGTAATACTGGAAACTATAGGTTGGGGGCGGTATTCAGGGACAGAGTTGAATGTGAAGAGTTGAGGACAGCACTGGGCAGGACAACTGAGTGGCCATGAGGAGCCCTTGGAGGAAACGGAAATGTCTAAGGGAGAGAACCCAGGCCGGTGCCGCTAGGGCAGAGGGGGAAGCGTTTCTGAAAGTGGGAGTGACCAATGATTGTTCCACCTGAAGTACAGGTAGGGAATATACGGGCAGAATAATTCCATCGTATTGGCCAGTGCGAGAATTGCTGCAGGTCCAGGGAGTGGTTGCAGTGAGGGGTGGGAGCAGGTGCTAACTTCTCAAAGAGGTTCAGGAATGAACACAAGGCAGAGAATCAGGGAAAGCTGCCCATTCATCTGAAACAAAGGCAGGGGAAAGATGTAAAAAGAGCTCTCTATAGCATTTCTGTATTAGCATTTAAAAGAGGACAAAGATCTGGCGAGATTTCCAGAGGTTTTAAGATGGGAAAGCTTGCACATTTTATAAAAATGAAAGGGAAAGCACTTGTGTGCGAACAGGATTGCAGGACAAGAAGAGGCAGTCTCCCTGGAGAGGGGGCGGATTAACGGCCCACTCTCTCTGACCAAACGCATGGGGCAAAGATAATGGAACGCAAAGGAGTGTAAATTTATAGGAGGGAGGCAAGGAACTCGAGTTGGTTACCTTCCCCCAAGTTAACTTCCAGATTACTAAACATATTCTTCTGATAGTCTTCTGCGTTGCTTGGATGGGATTGAAGAATATTTATGATTTCGGAGAAGAAACAGTGGAAAATGAGAGGAGAAGGAATAGAGAATCCTAATCTGAATGCTCAAATTCCTCTTCTTCCTCAGGCTCCTCCGCCACTTCCCCTGAGAGTAAACACATTATAGCAATTAAAAGTAGTTCCTTTTAAAATCCCTATTCTATCACTCTTAAATGGCATTTGTCATTTTGGGCTATGTAGTTATTTCATTTTTTCATGTGTCTTTCAAGAATTTGTAACTCTTAGAAAAGAATCCAGTTTCTTTGTATCTCTTACAGCATCTACTAGGCTGGGTAACATATTAACACATCATTTCAGTAACTATCCCCCTACAACATATCATCCTAAACTTAGTAGGGTAAAAAACCAAGTTTTCCAAATGATTTCTGGGAATCAATCAGGTGATTCTCACCTGGGAGTTGGTTCTCAACTTTGTCAGGAACCGTCTGGAACCTCTCTCCCTCCCTCCCTCACGCCCCTGGAGGCTGACATTGACTGTGGCCTGGGGCCGTTGACTGTGGCCTGGGGCCCTGTAGGGCTAGGGCCAGAATACACACCCTGGCTTCTCCATGTGGCTTGGGCCCCCTCAGGGGACGTGCCAGGTATCCAGAGCCAGGCAGCTGCTCTATCACCTTTAAGGGCCAAGCCTCGGAAGTCATGCAGTATTATTCTGTCACTTTCCATTTATTAGAATTAAATCACTAAGGCCAACCCTAGTCAAAGGAGGGGACTTTAGACTCCACCTCTCCATGAGAGCAGTGTCATAAGAATTTTCAGATACTACATACAATAAATGCTAATTAAATGTTTGTTTAAGCATTAAATCTATTGGAAAAGTCTTACAAGGAAAAAGAGAACAATGCACATTTTTAAGATATATATATATATATATATATATATATATATACACACACACACACACACACACACACACACACACATATAGTTGTTGTTATATTACATTCATCTCATTTTTCCCCTCTGCCTTCCTCCCCCTCCCTCCCTCCCTCCCTCCCCCGCTCCTGTCAATCCCACGTGTTGTATTCATGGGTCATCCATGCCAGTTGCTTGACTACACTAGAACGGTGCACATTCTTAAGGCTTTTAAAATAGAAGTTGGTAATAATGTTAAAGAGTCATTTAACCCATAAAACATGCTACCCACACTGCCTGTTTACCTGAATACTTGTAATCTTCGACACTCTCCTCCTTTTAGGAGATAAAATCGAGCTGTTTAGTCTCAGAAGATTCGGGCTCAATGGGTGAGGTGGGGCCTGGCATTATGCATTTCTAGCAAGCTCCAGGGAGATGCTGCAGCTCATGACCAACCCACTGAATAACCAAGTTAGTAGGAAATATTAGTAAGAGTGACTGCCTGGCTCCTGTGATCTCTCCCTGCTCTGGCAGAGACCTGAACAGACAGGTGTGCCACCAGAGGTCCTTATGTGCTTCCAGGACCTCAGCCCTCTGAACCTTGACACAGACAAGATTAATCAATTCTCCACAAGCTCTTTAGAGCTGGAGATAAAGGAAGAAAGTAATTTTATGAGGCTCTGGAGCTACCAGGCATGTGAGAAAACCAGTCTCCAAGAGGGATAAAGGAAACAAAGAGAGAAGAAAATCCAAATGACATTCCAGTCCCCAGTGAGGCTCAGACCAGGCCCCCTTCTTGAAGGATTATGTGGAATTATCTTAATGACCTTCCAGTAAATCCCCTCTTGGCCTAAATTTGTTTTATTTGGGTTTCTATCATTTGACATTTAAAAGTTCTGACTAGCGTGAGGTGGGGATGAGGGGCAAGAGAATGTGTTCTCCTAAAAATGCAGTATGCACGGTGGTGGGGGAATCCAGGAGAAATTCGTAGTGGATTGTTACCCAGACACCTGAGATCTACAATCATGCTACAAGTATGTTTCCAACAGAGTGGACAGGCCACTGAGGGAGAAGACAGTAAGAAACTAAGGTTGAAGGAAGACTGAGGAAAGTCTCCACCTATCTAAATAGGAAGGAAAAGTAGAAGAGATAAGAGAGTCTGAGTTGAAAATGAACAGTGTTGAAAGAAAGTGAAAAGAAACTGTTACCCCAAAGAGACCTCTGCTAAAAACAGAAGAAAACAGAACGGTCTAGGAACACCAAGGCTAATGTTCTTTAAAGAGAAACCCGTGGGCCCAAGAGGAGGTTAAAAAGAAGAGCTAGGGAGAGTTCTTCCCAGCAAAGGATCAAAGGTTGCACTCTCCATATGTGCCAGGCATGCGCAATATGCTTTACATTTATGACCTTGTTTAATGACCCCGAAGGAAGTGTCCCACACTGTTCCTGCCAGCTGTCCCTGGAATCTAACAGAGTCAGACCTGGGCCTCCCACAGTCAGAAGAGGATCGTAGAACATGGGTCATATTGTACTAACTCCCCCTGCCCCCTTAGGCCCCATGACTGAGTATCCCTCAGGCAAATCTGTGTCTGTTTAAGTCCCTCAGGATGCAAGCAATCCAATAGCAAGAATGACAGTGACCACCTTTCCATGTTTGAAGAAATTTTTAATAACTGGTTTCTTAGTCACACCTTCGCCTCCCTATTCAATTCCATTCTTCAAAAGTCTACACAGTTAAACCAAATATTTCATAGCATATTTCCAAGAGAGTAAAAAGTCTGCACTGAAAGAAAAAATACAAGACTGGTTCCTACCAACGTGTACTGTCCATGAATTGAAAGACTTCTATATTTATGCAGCATATACATATGAAGGTAGGGCAGGCAGCAACTGAACAAGGCATTAGAGACACTTTCTGTGTGATCAATGCCCTAGGGTAGCAGACATAGCAATGAGGTAATGAGGCTGAAATGGATACTGATCTCATTTTAGCCATACCTTGTGAAATGTTTATAAAATATTTCTTTCACAAGTTAAAACAGTATCTGTTACAGATGGATTTAATTTTGGTAAAATCAATGAAAAAAGTTCTATGTTAATGCAACATTTGTTGTAAAGGTTCCAGAAACACATGAGTCAAAAATTCAAATTATGACTCCCACAGTTACTGTAACTCTGCTATACAACATACATAATGTAAGAAATGTTATCACATATACCATAGTAGAAAATACTCAGTAAGCAAAAACAAGCTGAGTTATGCTTGTTGTGGGAATCATCATTTTCAACTAGCTGAGAATATATAAAATTGAAACCATAAATGCGTGCATTATTTTATGTATTTAATTCAAATTTTTCTTGATCCAGTTTAATCAGCTTTGCATCCAAACTACATTTGCCTTTCATAAACTGCAAATGAATGTCTTTCATAATTTTAAAATCCACATCATTTGGTCTCCTTTACTCATGCTGGCTGCCTTTGCCGAATGGCATCAATACACCCTGTCCCTACCCCCAAAGGTCAGGACATGTCTACTGGGGTCCATTTTTCTAGATTCCTTTCCTCCCTGAAGGACACCACAGAGGAGGTGGAAAAGGACACCCAAGAGACAGGAATCACACAGAGTAGCTTAGAAAGGAAAACCAGGGCAACAGAAAAGTGGGCACTGGCACAATTACTGTCCCCTTAGCCCCTTCCTAGGCAAAAATAAGAACAGTAACACCACCATATATTCACAATTCCCAAAGTGGTTCATCATAACATAATTTATCTGATCCTCACAACAAAAAGACAAAAAGACCTTTTGGTTGTCAGCTCTTTGTGAGCCAAGTACAATATATTCAAGGATGGACTCTTATGTTATCATGTAAAATCTAAGTTGTTTAATTGCACTTACAATATTACCCACTTCCTATACACAAAGGATGTACTTATTATTGAAGGAAGAATATACTTTATGTGGGAAGTCCATAGGAAGTATATGGTTATGAGCTAAACACTTAACATATTTAAGCTTTTTAATTATATTCTGAATTCAATGAAACAGAAAAAGATATACCTGTCCTTTGAAGCTCCACCTGAGCAATTAATTCTTACGAATAATTACGAAAATTAATTCTTCGTATTATATCCAGTACTACTTTTCCCAGTTTGGTTTTAACTAGTACAGGCATTTTGCACAACTTTAGAAGAGAAATCCTTTTATTGACCAGCAGTCTTTACCATCGGGGTATGTTTCATTATATTCACACCAAACTACATTTTGAACACTATTTCCAGGTATTAGGCAGTAGGGAGATGGCTGGTAACTGAGGGAGATGAGCTCTTGCATGTTGGCATGTTGTCAGAGGCCAGGAAAGGGGCTTATCTGATGCCTTAGGTGACACACCAGTGCAGGCAGGGCTAAAGAGTAGCTTTCCATCCAGTCCACCACTTCAGGGGACTGTCTCAGGAAAACTGTGGATCCAGTAGAGCGCATGGTTTACCTTAAACAGAATTAAAAAATGTCTCTTTGAATATGGAACCTGAAGCTAAAGTGACCCATTCCAGAGGATCACACAATGAATAAATGCTTAGAAATATAAAATGATAGTTTGTTTCTCTTGAGCAGTCACTATGTGAAATTCCCTAAGGCCTTAAGTTTTCCAGATAAACTAATAACAAGTAAGGTCCTGAAGGCTGTCAGTACCATAGATTAAGAAACTAATTTTTCCTATTTACTTAGAATTAAAGCTACAGAATTCCATTAGTGACTGACAGTCAAATATTCACACAGTAAAGAATGAAGCAAAGGAAAATTTTGGGAACAAGTGGGCCAACAGAAGAACACTTAAATAAGTTACAGTACATTCATAAAATGGGCACTCTGCAGCCTTTCCCAATGTGCTCCTGAAGAATACCCAAGGAGAGGAAAAGTGATAACATACTGTAAAATGAAAAGTGAAGTGATAAAAATAACCTCTACTTTAGAAAAAAAGTACATAGAAAAACAAACTAGGAAAACATATACAAAAATACTACCAGACGTTACCTCTATTGGTGAGAATTTAATGCCTTCACATTTTTCTTTTCTTTTCCAAAAGAAAAGGGGCTAATGGGAAATTCTTATTTTTAAAAGGCGTCAATGAGTATATTCTGATATCTTTGTACCATCTGTTTAATCACACACCAAAGGGAACATAGAAATAAATTTAATGCCATTTAGTGCTTGTCTTAACAATTACTTTTCTTTAAGTTAAATAATAGTTCACCAAATTTATAGTTTCACTTTTTGCCAATTCACACAAAAGCAATGTATTTTTAAAAAGATACGACATAAATTTTTACACAAGGTGGCAGTCTTCCACGCAGTCTTCCTTGTACATCATCACGTCTAGAAAATGAACTTCATGTGCTTGATTCCGTACGTTTTGAAGAAAACCATGATAATGAGGGCCCACAACCCCAGAATAAAACCCCCCGGAGGATGCCAATCTTTCTGCTTGGGTTTCTGCAAAACAAGGATGACACAGTACATTGAACCAGAGGTAAATAATTCAACAACGGCTTAAAGCAAATACTGATGCAAAATAGAAATTCAACAAGTTGTATTTTAAGGGGGAGTAACTTAGCTCAGTTAAATGTTTTAGGATAGCAACAATGGTAAAGACTTCAAACGGTAAATATCTCAAAGTGGCTCTTATAAACATCAGTTTCAGTTTCAACTGCTATTTTGTTCCCTCAAAAGGCCTACCCTACCCAACCATCTCTCCCCAACCAAGTTATTCACTGGCCTAACAGTCCTCACTTTGAATTTACATTGTTCATTGGTTTGTTGGTTTTCTCTATCTGTCCTCCTAGACCATAGCTTTCTGAAGTGCATCTTGCTGTATTCCCACAACTCACCTGCACACCACCTAGCACACAGGAGACATTTCCGCAGTACACTTGAGTGAGTCAGGAGAAAAACAAAAGCTACCCGACTCCATTTATTCTGATATTCAACAAATACTTGTTTGGGGCCAGTACCTTTGGTCATGTTACTCCCGGAGGTAAAATGTTCCTTACTCCACCATGCCTACTGAAAACTCACTAACTCAAATGCCAACTCTTCCAGATTTTCCCAGCTGATAGGTCCTTTTCTTTTCATCTGTAGCTCTTTCTACTTCTACTCCATTCACAACTACAGTTACCTTTATTGCTTATCTTCCTGCAAACTTCCAGGGGTCAAATTCTGGCTGAGCCCATTTTTTACATTCCCTTCTCCATTCTTGGCACCTTGATACGCAGCCAAGTGTTTTTGTATGTTTCCTTGCCCGGCAAGAAAAGGCAAACCAGTCTTCCCCTTTCAGCTGTCATTTTAGCAGTTACATTACGGCCCTGAAATTGCATGTCTGTAGCTATGATCTCTTTACAGGTTCTATTTCCTGAATTACTAGCTAAGATTGTCAGGATAGTTATGATAAGAATCGTATTTTAGAGAAGACGACTGGAGTGAAGAGAAACTGTATGACCTTTGTTTCAGTCATCATGTAAACAAGATAGAAAAAAGGTTCATAAATCTCTTAGCTGAATCTACATCTGAGAGTTTGGTTTTTCCCTTTCATAGCCAGGACCTAATGTTCTTCGTTCAACCTTACCTAATCACTGTAACTTTCAGGTGGTGTTTAAAGCAAGTCTTGTTCAAAATAGAAAAGGTGAACAACATCTAAGTTCTATGATTCATTAGAGATTTTACTTAGATAATTTATTTCAATTATTTTATAAATAATAAAGAGAAATCTTATTTTTGAAGCTGTAAAAACTCTCATTACTTGTCAATAAGATGAATTTTCTGATATCATAATTTTACCATTTGATCTTAAATTGAGTAGCCAGAAGAGTTGCCAGTGATAACTATAGCTTCTTTGAAAGTAACTATCCCAAGACTGGCCTGGAGAATCTGGAGGCACACTTCCTGGTCCTTTAACTAGATGTGTCAGCACTTACTGCGCTGACATCCTGGACAGGACCGGAGAGGAAAGCAAGTGCTAGAGATGCGGTTTCCCAACAGCAAACTTTCTAAAGTAATAATGGAGGACTAACAAACATATGTAATCGCTTCAAAATTATAATGAAATGGTGTATTTATTCACATTGTAACTTGAACAAGCTAACCAAAGCCATAAATCTCAGCCTTTTAAAACTGTTTGCAGGCCCTGGCTGGTGGCTCAGTGGATTGGTACCAGCCTGCGAACCCAAAGGTCGCTGGTTGGATTCCCCAGCCAGGGCACGTAACTGGGTTGCAAGCCAGGTCTCCAGCCAGGTCTCCAGCCAGGTCCATAGCTGAAGGCAGGTGAAAGGCAACCATACATAGATATCTCTCTTCCTCTCTCCCCTCCCCTTTCTCTAAAAATAATAAATATTTTAAAAATCTATTTTAAAAAACTGTTTGCAGTTGCTATTTTTTTATTGTATATTCATTACATATGTTTGATGAACAAAAAATGGAAAATGAATTATTAATTCACTATTATTTGGACTCCTGGCTTAATAGCATCTAAGTAGAATCCCCACTGCAGCCTCTCCTATTTTCTCTGGAAAATACAAAGGCCCAGAAAAAGGCATCAGGAAAAAAATGGCACAAAAAATTAATTTAACCTCTAATGAGAAACCTTAAACACTTTTATTATCTGAACATTGTAGAAACAAATTAATGGAGGCCCAGGTTTAGGATGAGTACACATGAGGCAAAGCACTGCTTTGCTCTGTGAAACACAGTAATTCTGTCGGCTCTCCCCCATTTTCTCCCTGCAGCTTACAGATCATGTCAGAAAGCACATGGGTACTAATATTGGTTCACTACATCTAAAAAGCTCTGCAAAATAGAGGGGGGAAAAAACCTTTTAGTAGTACATGTGCTTTTTACACACTTCATCTTTTTAGAGTGCCTCCAAACTAAGTATATGTAGCTTGGTAGGAGATGATCCTAGTTTAGTTGAGCAAAACCACATTTGAGCCTGGGAAATGCGTAATCAACAACCTATTCTTCAGATGCAGATCTAAGAGGCTTTTCAAATCTAAGTAGACAGTGAGACACCTCCACATGCTCTGTTAGCAAATACCAATAATGTTCTGAAAAAAAAAAAAAAAAGGAAAAAACAAGATGAAATCCATAGTAAAAATATTCCCACCCATGAGAAAGAAATATTCTGATGATGCAGAGAACATATCTCTGAATGAGATTTAATAAGGAAGTAAAAGATAATTTTAGAAAAATTGTATTTGTCATGGGCTTGAATAAAGATGTGCAGGGAACCAAAAGAAAAGTTTTAATGGTGTAAAGACAAAAATAATACAAGGTACAAGGACAATAGGCTAGATAAAAAGGGAGCTAGGTAATATAATTTTTATAATAGCAAAATTAAAATCTACACTGATGAAAAAGAGTGACCTAAGCTTATCTTTGAGTCCTTCATTCACCTAATTGTGATAGACTGATGGCAAAAAGTGACCCTGATTCTCCATACTTCCCTGTGTCCATACCCTTTGCAACACATTGCTTTATAGCAGCTCTCATCAGGAGGTGGAATCTATATTCTTATTCCTTAAGTCAGCTGACCTTGTGAATTCTTTTGGCCACCAGAACACACACAAGCAACAGTGTCCTAGTTCCAAATCTAGCCTCAAGAGGCTAGATTTATCTCTCTCTCAGACCTCTGCTACCACAATGACAAAACAAACAAACAAACAAAAAAAAAAACAATAAAAAACCTAAGCAAGCCTCCTGGAGGAAAAGACACCATGTGAAGAAGTCGGGTCCCCCAGCCAACTCCCAGAAGTAGAACCACCCAACCAACCCAGGGTTGACCCTGAACTGATCCATGAGGTCAGAATATGTTCTCATGAGCTGAGAACTGAACTGCCTAGAACCCAGATTAAATTACCAGCCTGTAGAATTATGAGATAAATAAATGACTGATGTTGATAGCCAGTAAGTTTTGAAGTGATTTGTTATGTATCAAAAGCTATGGAATACATCCATTGAGGTAACAATGTGGAAGGAAAAACCCTGAAACTTGATTTTCATAAGAAAATTACATTCCCATCTACATACTTGTAGCTTCAGGTTTCTGCAACAATGATATAAACATGAATGAGTAAAGGTCAGCAAATCAACCCCTTGTCCACCAAGAACTTCATGGTCAGGGAGGTCTGTCATGATAATCCCCTCTAATCCTCCTAGAATGAGAAATCCACTCCCATGATCTCATCTGAGCTAAATTTCACAAAGTAAGAACTTTGGGAACCACTTGTAGCATCTGAACAGTATGTAGAAACAGCCTCTGACATAGCTGTCCAGGAAAAATACAGCTACAATGTCTCCTAGAGGAGCACTGCATGCTTGCCACCCATCACCCTCACTCTAAGGGAACTGCAGTGAGGCTCACTAGCTCTGTTACAGTCTTCCTTGAAACAAACCATCTCCACTTACCACCATGCCAGGAGCTGCTCTCAAGGAAATGAAGTGGGGAAATCTAGGGACTAACCCCCCTACTCTCAAGGCTTCTTCCTCCCAACTGCAACCTCGTTCTGAGGTCCAGTTCCTCTCCAGCGGAAGTTAGCAATTAGTGTTGATCAGATGTTGCCCCCTTCTGGAGAAATGATCATCTCCCAGGATCTTGAAGCTCCTTACCCACAGCAAATTGCAAAGCAATTCATCTAATCTAGGATAATTAAAAATTATTTGTTTTTAACTGTGATTTTATTTTTAACAGTTAACTGTGGTTTTTCCTTAAACCATGGTTTAATTTTTCTGTAATAAGATTACCCACTACTAACAGTATTAGTACCATTCTGGAATTTCTGGCCAATTCAGATATAACATTTAGGAAGTAAATTTTCCTTATTTTCAGGTAGTTTGATTAGTTATCAACCAACTCTGCAAAGTTAACTTATAGTTTTTGAGAATAAAGAGCTCAGATTTGAGATAAACATATTTTTAAACACCCTTCGAATATGCCAGTAAAAACATGTAAGAAAATAGAACAAAATTACGTTCACAATAGAAATGAGAAACATTAAATAACTAGGAACACCAATAGCATGAGATGTTAAGGTAAACAATTTATATAGAGGGAGGAGTAAACAGTAGTAAATATCAAAAAGAATGATAAAGCTAATTTACAATGTTGTTCTGATGCAAAATACATCTATGAGACAGAATAAAGTAGGCAATCAGCCCAGTATCCAAGAATTTAGTATACAATAAAAACTATTACAAGTCAATAGACACGGAAATATTTTTACTGGTGCACTAACAATGGGTTAACATTTGAAAAAAACTCAGTGGTGTTTCTAACCCAACACTGTAAAGTAAAACACACTTTACATGATTTAGAATTAGATGGGAAAAAATTTGAATTACTTGTGTACAGTGGCACCTACGGACACATCACAATGGCAGCTATGTGAAGCATGTAGGTGGAAAGCAGTCACAAAGGATCTCACGTTGGGAGCAGAGCACATGAGTCCCAGGGCCAAGAAGTGGACAGTACTGTCAGGTGGGTGGAAGGACTTGGGAGGGCTGGCCTTACACAGGTACCACAGTTGGGTTGGTGGAGGAAAGGGGATGGCACCCTGGCAGAAGCACATGACCGGGCGGAACCAGGTCACGGTGATGAGAAAAGCCAGGCATCAGGAAACGGTGATGCCCCAGACTTGCTGGCAGGGGAAGGTGATAAAAGCCCCACAGGGGTAGAGATTTGCATCTGCTTTGTTTACAGCAGAAGCCACAGGACCCTGGAGCTTAGGAAACCCTGTTGAAAGAAGTAGCAAGTATGGGGGTAGTAAGCATCAGACCAGGAAGAGTCAGTCTGTGCATGTGCAGCTGTGGATGGGGATCTGACACAATGAGAAGCCTCTGAGAGCTGAGCCAGTGACCAACCATAGGTGAATGGGGTAAAAAGATGTAAAATGTAGAATCTGCACAGTAAAGAACATTGTGAGTTTAAAGGCAATGAATAAAAATAAGAAGAGTCCTGGCTGGTGTGGCTTAGTAGATTCAGCTGTGAACTAAGGGGCCTGGGTTTCATTCCCAGTCAAGGCATGCAGGCCAGGACTCTGGCGGGGGGCGGGGGGGGGGGGGGGGTTAGTGGGAGGCAATGACCCACTAATGTTTCTCTCCCTCTCTTTCTCCCTCCCTTCTTTTCTCTCTATAAATAAATAAATAAGAAAAAAGAAATAAGGAAAAGGTAAAGAGATTTCTTAAAAACTTTTTGAAAAATCTGCATTTTGCAGTGTATAAATCAAATTAAAAGGCAAATAAATGGGATAATATGACAGAAAAGAAGATGAATTTAGTACATAAAGATATCCCCAAAATTAATAAGACACAAATATTTATCAATAAATTGGACAAGAAAATGAAATTTTTCAGAAACATTACAAGTGGTTAAACTACATTAAAAAATTCTTAATTATCTTGATCTTAAAAACAAATGAAAAATAATATATTACTCATTTCTTCCTCTTCTTAAAATTAAACTAGTAAATGTTAATAAGGTTGGTCTACTTTTCAGGAAAGTAATCTATTACCATGTTCACAGGTCTTTAAAATGTTCTTATGTTTATGTTTTCATTTCTGGGATCTATTGTACTCTTATAAGTAGAATCTGCATTAAGAAACTCAGAAGTGGTGACAAAGATGTCACACATAAATTTTCTTCCATGTTACTTACATAATAAAAAAACGAGAAATTATATATAATATGAGAAATATTGTATAATCCACATAATTAGTTATAAAAATGTTTTCAAACAATTTTAATGATTTGGGAAAATACTGTGTAATAATTAGAAAATAAAAGCAAGATGTAAACTGAGTATTAAAATACGATCTTTTTTTTAATCCTCACCCTAGGACATTTTTTTCATTGCTTTTTTAAGAGAGAGGAAAGGAGAGAAACATGGATACAAGAGAGGCCTCTATCGGTTGCCTCCTGTGTATGCCTGGACCAGGGATCAACCCCCCTACCAAGGATCAAACCCACAACCCAGGTGTGCACCCTGACTGGAAATCGCACCTGCAACCTTTCAGTTACAGAACAACGTTCCAACCAATTGAACCACATTGCCCTGGGTTGGTCTTTATTTCTATAAAATATTCAAAAGAAGAAAATACACTTAAGTCTTAACAGTATTTCTCTGCAGGAAGTAGGATTAGAGGTAGTTTTAATCTCTTCTCTCTATATGTATCTATACTTGAAAATATATTTTCTACAATGGATATGCATATCTTTTTTGTGGGGGAAGGGAATTTATAGGAAAACATTGTATTAAAAGAGTTCATCTTAAAAAATATTCATATATTCATTTTTCCAAATTAGGAGAGGTATAGCAATGCTGTTTAGTATCTGACATCTTACTTTAAGAAAGAGTAATACATAGCATGACAGCAGCATAATACATTACAGTGCTTTTTAAGCACATATATAATGATATTCCTGCAGTACAACAATACTGCTATTTTAAAACAACTATAGGTAATATTTTAGACATTCTAAAATGATGTTACTTATAATTTAGTAACAGATTGATATAATTATTATTGTATTTTGTAGTACAGCTAAATTTGAGGTAAGTTCATATTTAATTACAGCTTACATTTTAATTTGTGTCCAGGTTAGAGCTTCTCATAAAGTGCCTTTGTGTAGTTAAGGTACTCTACCGATGGCTATTAAATACACTTTTATTTATTTTTTAATATTTTATAATAATAGCTACAATACAAAGGTGAAAAGCATTCTTAAAATTTCTACATGAGCTGAAAGTGTAGCACTTAAAAGCTTAAGGGCAACATATTATTTAAATGCCCGGGATTTCACATTAAAAAGCTAGGTGGCTAAGCAACACTGCATTGCCCTGGGGAACAGTATTCAGTCTCCCCTTTCACGTTGCTAGGAGAACATCACCACAGAACTTTAAAGCAGTTAACCACACAAGACCTAAGTATTAAAATGATGTCAAAAGAGAAAACTAGGATTTTTATAATTGTTTATGTTTATTGGCATAAAAAACTTCCAAGATTTCAACAGGGTTCTTAAGACATAATGAGCATATCAATTCAGTTAAACTGTATTTTAAGAAGGTTAAAAAATAATCTACTAAGGTAACAATAATTACTTTAGAAAATAGACATTTTTAACTTTAATCAGTGGAGGTATATTAGTATATTTAGTCTAATCCGCTCTATAAAATTTGTACTCTTGGAATTATTTTTATTTAATTTATTGGTTTGACATTGGTTAGTAAAATTAAATAGGTTTCAGGTACACAATTCTGTATTATATTATTTATGTTTTACTGTGTGTTCACCACCCCAAGTCAAGCCTCCTTCCAACACTGTTTATCCCCCACTTTACCTTCTACATCCCCCACCCCCTTTCCCTCTGGTAATAACCACACTATTGTGTCCATGAGGTTTTCTTCCTTTGCTTAATCTCTTCACCTTTTTCACCCAGCCTGCAACTCCCCACCCCTCTAACAGCTGTCAGTTTGTTCTCTGTATCTACCAGTCAATTCCTATTTTGTTAGTTTGTTTTGTTCATTAGATTCCATATATACGTGAAATAACATGGTACTTGTCTTCTTCAAATTATATTAATAATATTGGCCCTGGCTGGTGGCACAGTGGATAAGTCTCTGGCTGGTGAACCCAAAGGTCACTGTTTTGATTCCCAGCCAGGGCACATAACTAGGTTGCAAGCCAGGTCTCCAGCCAGGTCTATGGCTGGAGGCAGGTGAAAGGCAACCATATATTGATGTCTCTCCCTCTCTGCCTCTATCCCTGTCCCTCTCCCTAAAAATAATAAATAAAATCTTTAAAAAAATTAAATCAGGTAAGCCCTTAAAAGAGGGTCTAGATATCAGAGACAGAATTGCTGGAAGAAGATGCTGCACTGTTGTGAACCACAGGAAGGAATGAGTGGCAAGCTGCCTCTAGGGAGCTCAGAGCCTCAGTCAGTCCCACAACATGAGAAACGGATTTCTGCCAACAACAGTACGCTTGCAAGAGGACCCTGTGCCAAAGATGAGACAGCAACCTGTTGACACCTTGCTGAAGCTTTGAGACCTTGGCCATAGGACTAAGCTAGCTGTATCCAGAATCCTGAACCATGAAAACTGAGATAATAAATGCTTTTAAATCACTAAATTGGTATATTGCACATCAACAGAAAACTAACAAAACTTGAAACTATCCATTATACCTGGTAATTATTCCTTGGATTCCTTGGGGATAACAACTAATTATTTACTAAATATGTTCTTAAAAAGTAAATGAAACAGTCAGAAATAAAAGGAAATACAATAAAATAGTCTAATTCCTCCCATTCTTCCAGATCTGTTCTCTAAGACCCTTCTCAAATATCATCTCCAGGAGAAGCTTGTTCTCACACCTCAGTAAGAATTATCTTCTTCTTCTCTGGGCACCAACAATATTTAGTTCATATCTTACACTATAATTTAATTTATGAGTGTGATTCTACTACATTTGGATCTATTTGTGAATAGTACCTATTTTTACACCTTATTAAGGTCCCAAGCTTTGAATAGAGCAATCAACTTCTTATATGTTATTTTCCTTTTGAAAATAAGAAATATTGCCCTGGCTAATGTTGCTCAGTGGATTGAGCATTGACCTGCAAACCCAAGTGTCGCTGGTTCGATTCCCAGTCAGGGCACATACCCAGGTTGCAAGCCAGGTCTCCAACCAGGTTCCCAGTTGGAAGCAAGTGAAAGGCAACCATGCATTGATGCTTCTCTCCCACTTTGCCTCCCTCCCTTCACCTCTCTCTAAAAATAATGAATAAAATCCTTTACAAAAAAGGAAAATAAATGTAAAATATTCTACAAATACTAAATACTAATTTACTAGTTTATATTCTTGGTTTTATGACTTAAGGAAAGAGTAATTTCACTCATCAAATAATGCAATGTACGTGAAAATCCCTATTGAAAAGTTAAATATCTTTAAAAATGTATGAAACTATGTGAAGTTTGAACCGAATGAGTATTTTTCAATTCATAATAACTGTTTCCACAAATAAATAGTAAAGCTTCATTTATAAGTAGTACCTATCTGTGTCTCTTAGGAGGCAGAGTTCTGCTTCTGCCAATGTAGGATTCAACACTACAGCAATTGCCCTGGTGTGGAGCTCAGGTGGGTTGGAGCATCATTCCATGCACCAAATGGTTGTGGGTGCGATTTCTGGTCAGGGCACATATTAGATTGTGAGTTCAGTCCCCAATTGGGACACATACAAGAGGCTACCAATTGATGTTCATCCATTCATTCCTTTGTTTCTTCCTTCCTTCCTTCTTTCCTTCCTCCCTTGCTTTCTCTTCCTCTCTTCCCCCACCCCTGCATCCCCTCCCTTCCACTCTCTAAAATCAATAAACACATCCTTAGGTGAGGGTTTTTTAATTTTTTAATACTACAGGAATTATCTGCCTATTCTGAACAGCAAAAAATCATACAAAAGTTAAGAAACAATGGTTTTCAGATTTTGGACATGTGCTGAAGTTATCTGGTCCCTAAAAGAACAGAAACAAATAAGACAAAAGAAGTCTGTCCTTTAACTGTCCAAACTTAATGCCTGGGGGCAGTTTCCAAACTTCAAGTATAAGGAGTGAGACACAAACAGAGTGGGGACAGTCTTGCTGCACGAAGGAGACACGGTTCAGAATTCTGGATGTCTGGGCAGCTAGCAGTTGCAGGACAGAACTACTGGAGGTCGGGGACTGCACTGAGACAACACTCTAGAAAGCTGCAGAGGGGTGTCCTTGAATTTCTGGCAATGTTCTGATCTGTGCAAACACAACAAAACGCTGGTAGAGGAACACAAAATAAAAGGCCAAATAATTTCCAGTATTCATAATTTGCAGAGCATCAGATTACAATTTATAGTGAGGCTAAATCACCAGAAACAATAAAGCTTTTTCAATAAAACAAAAACAAACAAATAAAAAGATGCTCTGGATCTGCCTAAAACCACCTAAAAACAATCCTAAAGAGATCACACTGATTCTGGAACAAAATATAACAACTGCTACATAAATAAAACAAAAATCCAAAATCTAGCAGCCAACAACAAAATATTTTTTAATACATAGCACCCAATGGGGAATAAAAAGAAAAGGAAAAGAAAGAAAGCAGCATAGAAAGAAGAAAAGTATGACCAAAAGGCAGGAGAAAACTCCATCATAAATGAAAAGCTGATGGATTTAGTAGACAGCGCCCTTAAGACATGAACAGATGAGGAGAGAAATCGAATCTATAAGTAAGTCTCACAGAGGATACCTAAAAATAAAAAAATACGATATGTAAAATGAAAAAATACACTAGATGGACTTGACCACAGATTAGACACCATAGAAGAAATGGCAGAGAACATTTAAGATAGCAAAATTAATTACCCAAAATGAAGCACAGAAAAAAAAAAAAAAAAGAGCAGGGAAAACAATAAGCAAAGCCTAAGTGCGCTGTGGCACCATTCCACTCACATTCGTGCAACTACAGTCCAAATGGGGAGGGAAAAAATATCTAAAACAAATAATGACTAAAATTTTTCTAATTTTATAAAAATTATAAACCACCAAATCCACAAAGCTCAATAAGCATTAAGAAACAGACAAAACCACACAAAGAAACACCATAATTAAAATACTGAAAAACAATGATAAAAGTAACATGTTAAAAATGTTCAGATAGCAAGAGTTTTGGTTTCGCTGAGCAGTTTGGCAGCTACAGCACTGGAGCCAGCTGCGTGATTTTACAAGCAAATCTGACTAGAACACAGCTAGTCAATAGGCAGTATAAACTATTCATTTACATACTCTCTACTGCTGCTATCACACACACAACAACAAATATGAGTAGTTGCAACAAAGACCATACAACCCACAAGCCTATTTATTATCTGGACCTTTGAGAAAAAGTGTGTAGACCCCTCCTACAGAGAAACAAAGATAAGAATGATTAAAGATTCACTATTTGAAATCATGGAGTCCAGAAGACAATGAAAAGACATCTTTAAAATACTGAAAGAAAATCACTGTTAACTAGAATTCTAGGGAAAATGTACCCAGTGCAAAAAAATCTTTCAAGGGTTAAAGGAAAAATTAAAACCTCTTTCAGTAACACAAAAACTTCAAGAATTCAACAGACAAGGACCACAGCAGACCTATACTACAAAGTATTATATCAAAAACCTATTCTACCTGTGAACCTAAAGGTTGCTAGGTTGATTCCCCAGCCAGGGCACATAACCAGGTTGCAAGCCAGGTCTCCAGTCAGGTCAGTGGCCGGAGGCAGGTGAAAGGCAACCATACATTGATGTTTCTCTCCCTCTCTGCCTTCCTCCCTTCCCCTCTCTCTAAAAATAATAAATAAAATCTTTAAAAAATAAAAAAATAAAAAAAAACCTATTCTACAAAGTATACATAGCAGGCCTATACTACAAGAAATGTTAACACACTGTTGACGAGTCACAAAAATACTCATTTTCAAGTTCAAACGTTGTTGACTGATAATGAGTTAACTCACGTTTGCACTTGCATTAGATTTTGTATAAAATTACCAGTCAACAATGTGTTAAATTCTTCAGTCAGAAGGAAAATTATATCATATGAAATGCAAACTTAGACGTATAAATGAGGAGAGAAAAATGGTAAATATACAGGTAAATATAAAAATATTTCTCTGCATTTTAAATTTTCTATACAAGATAATTGTTTAAAGCAAAAATGATAATGTATTGTGAGGTTTGTAAACTAAGTAAAATCAAAACATATAACAACAACACAAAGGACAGAAGGGAGAAATGGGGAATATATCATTATAAAGTTCTTTTGCTATACATGAAAAATATATTATTTAAAGTAGGCTATTTAAAAATGTTTATGATAAATCCTAGAGCAACAACAGCAACAAAGTGGATCCACTAATAAACCAAAAGCAGAGGTAAGATAATACAAAATATTCAATACAAAAGGCAAAAAAAGGAAAGGAAAGGAAGAAACTGAAAACAGATGAAACCGACATAAAACAAATAGCAATATGGTAGATTTAAAAATAACTGGATTTAAATTTATTTAAGTATTGATAATTATATTAAGTAAAAAAGAATTTTAACACTCCACTTAAAAGGCTGAGATAGTCAAGCTGAATAAAAACATAAAACTCAATGATATTCTGCCTATAAGACACCTATTTGAAATTTAAGACACAGGTGAATAAAAGTAAGCAAATGGAAAAAGATATACCACCATGAAAAAAGAAAAATGGGGAAGCAATATTAATTTCAAAATAAAGTAGGTTTTAGAACAAGGAATATTATAAAGATAAAAAGGAACTAAATACTTACAAAAGGACTGATTCATCAAAAAGATGTAATTCTAGATATTCAATAATTAAACAGTGCTCTATATACACTAAGCAAAAACTGACAAGAAAATTTGTGTGTATTTCAGCACAACCTGAAAATCTTAAAAGTAAAAAAATCAGTAAGAATATATAAAACTTGAATATTAACCAATCTGATGTAGCTGATATTTATTTCATTCCAACCAATGACAGCATACAAATTCTTTGCAAGTACACCATAACAGATCAAATTGTGGTATGTAACACAAGTCTCAATAAATTTGGGACCAAATCACACAGAATGTTCTATACTGTAAAATGAAACTAGAAATCAGTAACAAGGAAGATACTTGGAAAAATCCCCAAATATTTGGAAATTAAGCAATACATTTCTAAGTAACCCATGAAGAAATGAGATGGGAAATTGGATAATATTTTGAACTTAATAAAAATGAAAATCAATTTCAAAGTATGTGGATACACATAAAACATGCTTGCAGTAATGTGTATACCTTTAAATGCTTGTATTAGAAAAGACATTTCTAAAATCAGTGATCTAAAATTCCACCTGAAAAAAACTAGAAAAGGAAGAGCAAATTAAACCAAAGTAAGCAGGAAAAAAGAAAATAAAGAGTAAAATTCAATAAAAGGAAAGAAAAAAATGAGAAAAATATCACTAACCAAAAACCTCTTCTTTGAAAGTTCAATACTAATTTTTTAAAAAGGAAAGTGAAAGAGGAAATACCACTGTAAATTACACATTAAAAATAAAAGGATAAAAACTAACTTTATGGCAAAAAAGTTGACAATTCATACCCTGAAATTTAAAGCCAGTAAGTAAAAAGCACATATTTCTGTAGAGTCTACAAAAATATCCACCTCCCTAATATAGATTTGGAAAAGAGGAGAGATTCCATCTAGAAAGGCGAAAGGGATTTCCAGTCAGTATGTGAAAACTGATAAAAATGCCTAAGGAAGAACCTAATAGTCAAGCAGAAATTGCAGATAACAATGACTAATATTTTCTAAATGTTTATCATTATTTAAGAATTTTAAACCTGTTACTTGTTGCCATTAAGGTAACTAATATTAATGGCAATAAGCAACAGGTTTAAAATTCTTAAATAATGTGTTTTACAGATACATTATTTAAGAATTTCCTGAAGGACCATGGACATGGACAACAAGTTAGACTGACTTTTGGGGGGAGTGGGTGGGTGGGGACAGAGGGGAGGAAAAAGAGGATGGATGTAATACAACAACAATAAAATTAAATTAAAAAAAAGAATTTCCTGTTTTACAGACAAGGACAATTAACAATTTTTACAAAAACTACTACTATTGCCCATAATCATGATTACCATTGGAGTGGTATACAAAAACTCCACCCAATAGTAAGAACTTCATATACTGTACATTACCTAATTTAATTCTTACAACAGTATTGTGACATAATTATTACTATCTTATTTATTCATATTAGAAAACTAGTTGAGTAAGTGATTTAGTTAGGACTGAACTGATGTTTAGTTTGATTTCCAAGTCAATGCTCTTAACCACAATATAATGCTACTAAACTGCAGAATTCCTCAGTGGGAATGTGCCCAGCCCTCTCTTCCTCCAGGCAACTCCCCTCACAGATATTGGGGGACAACTAAAGCACACACAAGACCAACGAGCACATACTGGATACTGATGACATTCTGATTTGTGGGTGAAACTAGGGGAGACAGGTCTGGTCTCTCAGCATATGGAGCTACGGAGTATGAGGCACCACATACTCTGCTACCTATTCAGGGTCAAGGAGCAAATGCAGTGTTCCCAAATGCATCTTTATACATGTCTCAATCTCCACTTCACACTGGCAAGCAGAGGCAAGCATGAATGAGGACAGTGGAGAGGTCTGTGTAATCACATGCAAATTTGATAACTTAAAAGTAAGAAATGCTTCCATACACGTGCTGTAATTTTTATGTCTACACATGAATGGCAACCTTGAAAACCACGATGATTTACCTCTTTGTAATCCATGTAGCAAAAGATATTTTAAGTGGATAGTAACAGATATAAAGATACTATCTCATCATTTTCTGCACTTTTAATGTGTATATACCTATTTCCTATACATGAAAGATATTCTTAAAACACGTTTTCCTAATAGGTTGACAGATGTTTTCAAAATTCAGACGTGCTGTTTTATTTTAAATCTAGAAGAATCCCAGTGTACTCTTTTATTCTTACACTTTTCTAGGTTTTTCATAAATTATAAATTCAGCAAATATTTACTGAATGCCTGCTGTGTTCAAACCACTTTAGCTTGAATATGGTTATTCTTTCTTGTAAAAGTAAAAATGTATATGAACATAGTTTCTTTTGTATTTATATTTGTAGGTCACAAAAAAGACTTCTCATTCATATTTGTATAGAAAAGTAGGCAAATGCTTAAGTAAAATTAAGGTTTATAAATCAGCAGTGTTAATAAATATTGATGATAATGATGAAGAAATGATTTCAAGGTAATTAATACAGCAGGTATCTTTTTTCCTTTCTCTGCAAAAAGCCAGATAATAAATATTTGACACTTTGCAGGCCATACACTCTCTGTAACAAGTACTCCACTCTGCCTGGTAGTGCTTAATTAGCCATAAACAATATGTAAACAAATGGACTTGGTTGTGTTGCAATAAATCTTTATTTACAAAAACAGGTGGCAGGCTGGATTTGATCCATGAGCCATTGTTTGCCAACCCATGCTCCTGAGAAATGTTGAATGGGTTCAGAAAGTGCCATCCCAAATACGCCATTGGTTATTTTGAACTGTGGGTGCTAGAGAAACAGCATATGCAGGAAGGGTTCTATGACCTCTACCTTTCTACCTAAAACTAGATCATAAACTTTCCTATGTGAAAGGTGCCTTTGCTATACCAGGAAGAGAACACACCAGAGTCTGGAATTCAACACCAAAATGAAGCTATGCAGAACAGCCTACTGAAATAACCCTCATCTTCCATTAGTTTTTCCAGTTCCCACTCATCTCCCACAATTGACTGCCCCCAACCCTTTGTTCTATCATTTCTCCACAAACTTACTGTTTCTTTATTAAACTACATGAGGTCTCAGGCCTAACCATGTCTTTCAGTTTCCTTATGAAGACACCATGGGTGCATAAAAATATTAAGTAAAATGTGCATGTTTTTCTCCTATTAATGTCTTATGTCAGTTTAATTCGCAGGTCCAGTCACAGAACCTAAGTGGGGAGAAGGAAGATTTTTGTCCCCTAAGTATATAGTGATTTTCTTTTAGCCTCTGTGTGTGTGTGTGTGTGTGTGTGTGTGTATAAAGCATGTACTCAAAAGAAGATAAACTGCTAATAATTTCGTAGCACATATCAGCTTAATAAAGATCACAAGTCCTACAGTCAAGAAAACATATATAGGATGTAATACAACAACAATAAAATTAAAAAAAAAACATAATTTGCATTCACGCATTTTACTAACTTATACTATAAAGCACTTTTTAATTTATTAACTATTAACATCCTGTAGAACTAATGCTTTGGGTGAACATACTAGGGAAAACTCAGAGTTAAGCAACTATAAATCCAATGGCTACAAATATGAATATAAACTTAAATTGTATAGTAGAGATATAATATATAAACAAAATTGGATAGATGGACTCTAAAAAACAAAATAAATGAACACACAAAATAGGAACAGAATCATAGATGCAGTTAACAGACTGATGGTTGCCAGAGGGATGGAGGTGTTGGGCTGGCAAGTGAAAAAGGCGAATGAATTAAGAAGTACTAACTGGGGGCCCTGGCTGGTGGCATAGTGGTTAAGGTGCAGGCCTGTGAACCCAAACGTTGCTGGTTCGATTCCCAGCCAGGGCACATAACCAGGTTGCAAGCCAGGCCTCCAGCCAGGTCCATACCTGGAGGCAGGTAAAAGGCAACCATTCATTAACGTCTCTCTTCCTCTGCTTCCCTCCCTTCCCCTCTCTCTAAAAATAATTAAAAAAAAAAAAAAAGAAGTACTAATTGGTAGCTATAAAATAGTCACAGGGACATGGAATGCAGTGTGGAGAGTATGGTAATATTGTAATAACCATGTATGATGCCAGGTGGGCACCTGAAACATCAGGGGGATCAGTGAATAAAGCAGATGATTATCTGGCCATTATGCTGCTGCACACCTAAAACATACAGAATAATTTTGTAAAGTGTAATTAAAGAATGAAAATTTTCATAAATAAAAATAAACAGATAAAATTAAAAAAAAGAAATTGGGTATTTTGTGCATAGATTCCTTTTATGGGCTTGTTTACTGGCCATTTGTATCTTTGACGTAAACAGAATGAAACAGGTATATACTCCCAAAACTTCTGATTATTCAAGTAGTCCACTAGTTGTATTATTGTTAAATAAAAATTTTTACATTTTTATTTAATCAATCAGATGCATGGGTCAATGGATTAGTCACTCAATCAAAATTAATGGTTATTGGGAAAGGTGTAAGTGTTGATTTATTCTCTATTCCCATTAGCCAGTGATTCCAGCTGTTTCCATTTTTTGTGTTTTGTTTTGTTTTAATTTTATTGTTGTTGTATTACATTCATCCCCTTTTTGCTCCCCTCTGTCCCCCTCCCCACCCACCCATTTCCCCCAAAGTCAATCCCACCTGTTGTCCATGTCCATGGTTCCTTTATACTAGATTCTTGGCTAAGCTGCTCCCCTTTCTTGCCTCTGCCTCCCCCCTCCCCCCAACCCCTGTTTCCTTACTTTAACTCATTCTCTGCCCCAATAATAAATTGTGCTCTGAAATATACTACCTTAAGTATGGAGTGAGTTGGTGAAAAGAGAAGAAGAAGAGGAAGAGAAAGTGAACAATTTGTCAAGAATCAAAATTTGTAGAGTATTAAGAATATGCCTGGTATTCCATATATTACATTATCTTGTAAAAATTCTTCATTAAAGGTATTATTAACCTTGTTTTATATATGAAGAACTGGACCATAAGAGGTAGTAAACTGTCTAGGTAACAAAACTATTAATTAGCAAGTCTTGGTCTGAGCTTAGTCCTGACTCATTCCAAAGGCCACAGTCTTTCCACTGTATCATAATGCCTTCCTTAAGACAGAATCTTGGATAACAAAGGAGAAAGGTAATGGCCTTTCACATTTCTGATGGTGATTAGCAGAAAGAACACGGACTGGTCTTGTTTTATATAGCTTTTGGTGCTAGAACTAAAATGAAGAGGTACAAAGTATGATACACTGTTTTCAATCAGACATAAGATTTTTCAACCAGCAGGTCAAAAAATGGGTTGCTTTAAGCAACATAAGTCTATCGATTATTCTTTACTGAACAACCGTTTTAATGGCATGCAATTTAAGAGATGTAGGGATTCGATGGAGTTTTTAAAAGTCTGGATCTTCTAACATTAAGATAATATGATTCTACAAAAGCAGTGAGAAATCAGTATACACTTACATTATTTTATATTTTCATGCCGTTAAGTAAATTTTCTCACTCTGATGTGAAAAATGTGAAATATTTAAATACCCTAACTTATTCCACTTGAAAATCCAAAAAGTACACTTAAAATGTATTTCATGCTGTACCAAAAGAAAAAAAAAAAAAAAAAAAACACACTAAAACATCAAAAATGTATATTCTTGTTTCCAGTTATAAAACAATTTCTAAATAGGTAAATGAAGAAAAATTTTTTTAAATTATTGTAATACATTTTTACTTTCCTGTTTAAGAAAATGTTGAATTCCTACTCCTTGTTTTTAGGTAGAATTTTTATAACTACTTTACTGTGGGTCTCCCGTGAGAATCATCACAATGCTTTTAAGTGTTAAAGTCTAAAGACTGGTACTTTCTCCTCTTAAACATATAGTCTGAAGAACAAATGAGAAAACCCCACTCTGTGCTTAACTGAAGTCATTCTTCAGAGACACAACTTAATTTTAGTCCAATTAATTCTTTTTAGAACACTATTTACTTATACCTATAAAAGTTATAAACTACAGAATGGCAATCATCAGCAAATCAACAAACAAGTGTTGGCGAGGATGCGGGGCAAAGGGAACCCTCATACACTGTTGGTGGGAATGTAGGGCTGGTGTAGCCACTGTGGAAAACAGTATGGGGTTTCCTTAAAAAACTAAAAATAGAACTGCCTTTTGATCCAGCCATT